>CM060954.1:154098394-154300398 GCA_030765055.1 Mantis religiosa
ACAACAAATGTATATCTTGAATTTTCTGTGAATGTACTCAGAAGTTCTCTTTATTCTGAATGACTTTTGTATAACTGATAAACTGTAAGAGATAGACAAAATATTAGTACACAACAAATGTATATCTTGAATTTTCTGTGAATGTACTCAGAAGTTCACTTTATTCTGAATGACTTTTGTATAACTGATAAACTGTAAGAGATAGACAAAATATTACTACATAACAAATATATATCTTGAATTTTCTGTTTATGTACTCAGAAGTTCTCTTTATTCTGAATGACTTTTGTATAACTGATAAACTGTAAGAGATAGACAAAATATTACTACACAACAAATGTATATCTTGAATTTTCTGTGAATGTACTCAGAAATTCTCTTTATTCTGAATGACTTTTGTATAACTGATAAACTGTAAGAGACAGACAAAATATTACTACACAACAAATGTATATCTTGAATTTTCTGTGAATGTACTCAGAAGTTCTCTTTATTCTGAATGACTTTTGTATAACTGATAAACTGTAAGAGATAGACAAAATATTACTACATAACAAATATATATCTTGAATTTTCTGTGAATGTACTCAGAAGTTCTCTTTATTCTGAATGACTTTTGTATAACTGATAAACTGTAAGAGATAGACAAAATATTACTACATAACAAATATATATCTTGAATTTTCTGTGAATGTACTTAGAAGTTCTCTTTATTCTGAATGACTTTTGTATAACTGATAAACTGTAAGAGATAGACAAAATATTACTACACAACAAATGTATATCTTGAATTTTCTGTGAATGTACTTAGAAGTTCTCTTTATTCTGAATGACTTTTGTATAACTGATAAACTGTAAGAGATAGACAAAATATTACTACATAACAAATGTATATCTTGAATTTTCTGTGAATGTACTCAGAAGTTGTGGTTATTCTGAATTACTTTTGTAATATATAGTATAATGTTTATGCCTAAGTAGAGTGTAAGACAGTTGAGTGCTAGAGCAGCGTTGCTGGTGTTCTTCTATTAACCTTGGGTGTTACGCAACGTGGTCACAGCGAGACCACACTGTACAAGCAGGATGTAATATTATGTACTTCTTGTTTACTTCTTTTGTGGTGGTAACTAATAACTCAAATGTTGAGATTATATTTCTTTTCATTGAAAAAACTTGCTTTGTACCAAACTAAATTGACGAGGACCTAAAGTTGCTCAGGACTGGGTGACAATGTAATACTAACTCACTTTTATGTCAACACCTCCACCCCGAACTACTTATCATTTATATGGGCAGATTTTTTAAAGAAAGTTGATTTTCTATAATATAGCCGAGATAGTTTCATTTAAAATACCAAATGTTTAAGATATTTTAATGACATAAAATGGATATGTTCAATTTTGTCGTAATGTACTCTGAAGTCTTTTCGAAGTTTAAACATAGCTTCGAACTCGATAAATAGAATGACAAAAAACAGAATGAAACTTGTAAGTACTTATGCAAGAAAGTGTGTAAAATAATTTTTCTTATCGTCATACAAGTTTGTAGCTGTACCTCCACAAGAATTTCAGGAAAAAGCAAAAAATTCATGCCAAACAATATTTAATTTGCCGATTATACATTTTCAAAATTTATTGGCCAACATCCCCGATGACACTGCCCATATTCGTCACCAGTTCCGGGAGCTCATTCAATACTGCATTTACGCATTCGCAACACTTAATACCTCGCTTCATATGTCTCCGGAAGGAATCGCGACTCTTCCTTAGTTAGGAAGCACTGACAGATTTTGTCTTTGTAGCGTGTGAACAAAAGTTTATTGTTTTGTTTTATATGATGCTTTTAAATACAACTGTAAGTATATTTCAATAGGATTAGCAATACTATTTTACGGAGATTGGTATTTAGTGATGACAAATAGGAAATTGTTGTAAACTTTCAAGTTATTAGCAAAAGTTTGTGAATTGTATCCTTTCTCCAATTAGTTAACGTGGTGTGGGTCAGCGAACGTCTGAGTTGAGGGGGGAAGCTTGTTATGTGACAAGGGCCTACGTGTGACTGTACAATAGAAAGAGTACTAAAGAGTAGCTTTAGTTCTTTGAGTCATCATTCTCTCTTATTTGAATGACAATTATTATTTGGAGCTTCCCTCACTTTGAGAGTCACGCCTCGCTACTGGACCTACGTGTGACTGTACAATAGAAAGAGTACTAAAGAGTAACCTTAGTTCTTTGAGTCATCATTCTCTCTTATTTGAATGACAATTATTATTTGGAGCTTCCCTCACTTTGAGAGTCACGCCTCGCTACTGGACCTACGTGTGACTGTACAATAGAAAGAGTACTAAAGAGTAACCTTAGTTCTTTGAGTCATCATTCTCTCTTATTTGAATGACAATTATTATTTGGAGCTTCCCTCACTTGTAAAGTCACACCTCGCTACTGGACCTACGTGTGACTGTACAATAGAAAGAGTACTAAAGAGTAGCCTTAGTTCTTTGAGTCATCATTCTCTCTTATTTGAATGACAATTATTATTTGGAGCTTCCCTCACTTGTAAAGTCACACCTCGCTACTGGACCAAGGTGTGACTGTACAATAGAAAAAGTACTAAAGAGTAGTCTTAGTTCTTTGAGTCATCATTCTCTCTTATTTGAATGACAATTATTATTTGGAGCTTCCCTCACTTGTAAAGTCACACCTTGCCACTTATTTGAACTACTAATACCTAATAAATATCGTAGTAAATGCAGATTGTCATTTGTCTCATTGTGTTGTGACTTCACGTTATCGAGTGGGCCTTTTTGTCAGCAAACAGCAAAATGTTGACAAACTTTCTACATTAAACATTCATTTTAACAGGTTTATCTCCTTCGGGGGACTAAGCAATAAGGACACAACTTGTGTTGTAAATATATTGGAGGCGAGAAAGAGAGACAGAGATAAGTTAACGCAATGCTCTATCTTGTTTAAGACTCTGTCAGGACAACTTGAGAGCTGCCGCAGGAGTTCTATTGACGTGGGAACATCAGTCTAGGCGGGATTTGAACCTGCAAATTGTAGGACATCTACAGTTGATCTCTTTAGAATATTCCATAAACTTCGACGTATCAGTCAATGAGAAATAAGAGAAAGAAATTGAGAAAATGTTGGATGTGATGAAAAAATAACGGGAAATTGCTAATTTCGCTGTGTTCATACATTTGATTTTCGATACTGTTCATTTTATTATGTTGGTATACATGCTCTTGATGAAAGTATGTATTTTCAACTGTTTTGGTTGTTTATTGTTGAGAGTCGAAAAGGTAATTGTCATTTTCGAATGCTTGGCTAATTTTTACTTAATTTGCAATTAATTTTACTTGTAAAATGTAATAAATTGTAGCACTGCACTTGAAATGTTGACTGAGTGTGTAAGACAAGAGTTTAGAAGTGATACAAACGTTACAAAGACGTTACTGACGACGACGAGGATGGGACGACAAGAAAACGGTTCTGTAAAATCACCGAATCAACATCACAAAAGTGGAGCAGAATTATTAGAAAAGTGCTCTTGGAATTTGTATCAAGTTAATGTTCCCTCTCACATCTTAATGTTTGTTCGTCATTTACTGTCAGAAAACAAAACAGCTATGTTCAGTGGCGGCTCATGGAGGGCTGCACTGATTATTGAAATTTTAGCTTACCTTAATTATTTGAAAATGAACTGCATACGGCAAGCTTTCCTTGTAGCAAACTTATTAACCACTCTCTCGCTGAACTTCGGAATGTTTTCTATAATTTCTTTTTCTATGGATAACATAACAAGAGCAGTTAATCTATCTTCTCCAATAATGTCCCTACGGAATGTTTTAATTCTTTTCAGTGTGGAGAAACAGCGCTCAGGAAGAGTAATAGTTATTTTCAAAAGTTTTAACACTTAAGAAAAAGTGGAAGAAAGACTATTAGCTCTAAGATATTTAAGCAGTTTTACAGCACCAACAATATTCCTGAAATATTGAATAGACGACTGAAAGTTCTGTATGTAGTTTGTCCTTATCAAACACTGGGAACACTTTTATGCACTCACTGAACACATTTTTTGGAAATATTGAATTAAATTGCTCAAACTGTGAAGATGTTTTGTAAACTTGAAGCTGAGATTCAATTGTGACAGTATAACATCACATACCTCCTTGGCTGCTGCTGCTGCTGCTATGGTCTGGGTGTTTTGTGTGGGTTTTGTGCTGCCAAAACACAGGACTCCGTGTTTCTTACTTTTATAATTTCAGCAGTGAAAGTAGATATATACACTGGAACTTTGACAGCATGTATGTGGCGATACTGTAGCTGATTGTACATTATTTCTACATGAGGCATAATTAAATGGAAAAAATTAAGCCAGAAACAAAACACATTATTTTCAAGATACCCTAATAAAGCACTTGCCTCGTTTATTGTCATATTGCTTGAAGTCTCTGATTCTGACAAAATTTGAAAACATTCTTTCCATGCCTCCTTTTCGTAAACAACATTTACAGTCCTGAATTTATAGTTCCACTTCGTTGATTCACCACTGGGTATTCTCTTCTTAACACTGATGATCTGTGTGGGGAACGGGAAAAGAAGGCACAAAGATTTCTAAAAAATGCTAACTTTTGTGTTTTGCCTGGCAGCTCTCTCCATTATCACATTTAGTTGATGAGCTAAGTAATGCACGAAGTACACATCTCTAACTTTAGCTTGCACTCCATTGATAGTCCCACTTATTACTGCTGCACCATTAAAACTTTGGCCTTTAAGCTTCTTCTTATCTTTTAATATATTGCCAAACTCAGAAATGACAACTTCTGCAGTAGCATCAGAATTTTTCCCATTCGGAATAAAAAGTCCCCAGAATTGCTCAACAGGACAACAATACCTTAAGACTGTTACAGGCTGAAACATGTCAACAATATCTGTAGTTTCGTTGGCCATAAGACAGCTGCGTCAATTTCTACTAAGATGCTTTCTTTACAAACTTCAAGAATTCACTGTAGTAAATCACTTTTACTGTCTTAGAAGTTCCTTTATAAAATGAGTCACCATTAAGATGGGCCTTAAATAAGAAATCAATTTCTCCTGTATATTTAATTAACCCCCTGAACACCCCTCGATTTTGTGACCCTTCATGCTCTTCATGCCGTCTTAGGGGTAGCTCATGATAACCACAAAATTTCAGACACTTGATTATCTTTATAAGAATTTCCCCATTTTCTTTGGACTTGATCATTGTGACGATCTATTGATTCCTTAAAGGCTTGGCTTAAACATGTCTGTACATTTACTGACCCAGGTACAGCAAAATTAAGCATGTTATTAACATGGATTTTGGAAACTTCATGTTTATGCCATTTTTTCATATAATCTCTTCAAGTCTGAAACTCCCTCTTGAAGCCATACAATGTTGGTTGCGTCGTCTTTAATTCCAAATAAAAGGCAAGGAAAACAGAACAGGGAATTGCTAAATTCACAGCCACAAATTCACTCATATTTCGTGTAAATTTCAGGACTGAAACAACTGCTATATAGTCCTTGGCGGCTTGTTGCACTTTGAATAATTTTCAACACGGGAATCGGTCTTCCTCGTACTTTAATGTCACATTTCTCTTGCAGTGTTAAAGCGCAAAACGAAGCGACTTTAAATGCTCGACTGAATTTCTCATTGTTACAATCACACCATTGATACCAGTATAAAAAGTCACATTGGATTATACTTTACTGTCAATAACAAGAATATATTTCAATCACCGTGAAAATGTTAAAAAACCTCGATTTCAAGAATATCCGCACGAAATTGTACTCACACCGCTCTTAGGACTGCAAGCAATGCAGTACGAGTTCACTAAGCTATGGGGCGCGCGGTAGGTAGAAACGTGAAGCGGTGACTAGCGGAGGGAGAAATACAAGCAATATGCACGTTAGTGAGTTGTCCTGACAGTACAGTGAGTTCACTAAGCTATGGGGCGTGCGGTAGTTAGAAACGTGAAGCAAAGACTGGCGGAGGGAGAAATACAAGCAATATGCACTTTAGTGAGTTGTCCTGGCAGTCCAGTGAGTTCACTAAGCTATGGGACGTGCGGTAGGTAGAAACGTGAAGCGAGGACTAGCGGAGGGAGAAATACAAGCAATATGCACGTTAGTGAGTTGTCCTGACAGTCCATTGTGTTCACTAAGCTATGGGACGTGCGGTAGTTAGAAACGTGAAGCAAAGACTAGCGGAGGGAGAAATACAAGCAATATGCACGTTAGTGAGTTGTCCTGACAGTCCAATGAGTTCACTAAGCTATGGGACGTGCGGTAGTTAGAAACGTGAAGCGGTGGCTAGCGGAGGGAGAAATACAAGCAATATGCACGTTAGTGAGTTGTCCTGACAGTCCAGTGAGTTCACTAAGCTATGCGACGTGCGGTAGTTAGAAACGTGAAGCGGTGGCTAGCGGAGGGAGAAATACAAGCAATATGCACGTTAGTGAGTTGTCCTGACAGTCCAGTGAGTTCACTAAGCTATGTGACGTGCGGTAGTTAGAAACGTGAAGCGAGGGCTAGCGGAGGGAGAAATAAGGCAATATGCACGTTAGTGAGTTGTCCTGACAGTTCAGTGAGTTCACTAAGCTATGTGACGTGCGGTAGTTAGAAACGTGAAGCGAGGGCTAGCGGAGGGAGAAATACAAGCAATATGCACGTTAGTGAGTTGTCCTGACAGACCAGTGAGTTCACTAAGCTATGTGACGTGCGGTAGTTAGAAACGTGAAGCGAGGGCTAGCGGAGGGAGAAATACAAGCAATATGCACGTTAGTGAGTTGTCCTGACAGTTCAGTGAGTTCACTAAGCTATGCGACGCGTGGTAGTTAGAAACGTGAAGCGAGGGCTAGCGGAGGGAGAAATACAAGCAATATGTACGTTAGTGAGTTGTCCTGACAGTCCAATGAGTTCACTAAGCTATGGGACGTGCGGTAGTCAGAAACGTGAAGCGAGGGCTAGCGGAGGGAGAAATACAAGCAATATGCACGTTAGTGAGTTGTCCTGACAGTCCAATGAGTTCACTAAGCTATGGGACGTGCGGTAGTTAGAAACGTGAAGCGAGGGCTAGCGGAGGGAGAAATACAAGCAATATGCACGTTAGTGGGTTGTCCTGACAGCCCAGTGAGTTCACTAAGCTATGGGACGCGCGGTAGATAGAAACGTGAAGCGAGGGCTAGCGGAGGGAGAAATACAAGCAATATGCACGTTAGTGAGTTGTCCTGACAGTCCAGTGAGTTCACTAAGCTATGTCACGTGCGGTAGGTAGAAACGTGAAGCGAGGGCTAGCGGAGGGAGAAATGCAAGCAATATACACGTTAGTGAGTTGTCCTGACAGTCCAGTGAGTTCCCTAAGCTATGGGACGTGCGGTAGGTAGACACGTGAAGCGAGGGCTAGCGGAGGGAGAAATAAAAGCAATATACACGTTAGTGAGTTGTCCTGACAGTCCAGTGAGTTCACTAAGCTATGGGACGTGCGGTAGTTAGAAACGTGAAGCGAGGGCTAGCGGAGGGAGAAATACAAGCAATATGCACGTTAGTGAGTTGTCCTGACAGTCCAGTGAGTTCACTAAACTATGTCACGTGCGGTAGGTAGAAACGTGAAGCGAGGGCTAGCGGAGGGAGAAATGCAAGCAATATGCACGTTAGTGAGTTGTCCTGACAGTCCAGTGAGTTCATTAAGCTATGGGACGTGTGGTCGGTAGAAACGTGAAGCGAGGACTAGCGGAGGGAGAAATGCAAGCAATATACACGTTAGTGAGTTGTCCTGACAGTCCAGTGAGTTCACTAAGCTATGTCACGTGCGGTAGGTAGAAACGTGAAGCGAGGGCTAGCGGAGGGAGAAATGCAAGCACTATACACGTTAGTGAGTTGTCCTGGCAGTCCAGTGACTTCACTAAGCTATGTCACGTGCGGTAGGTAGAACGTGAAGCGAGGACTAGCGGAGGGAGAAATGCAAGCAATATACACGTTAGTGAGTTGTCCTGACAGTCCAGTGAGTTCACTAAGCTATGTCACGTGCGGTAGGTAGAAACGTGAAGCGAGGGCTAGCGGAGGGAGAAATGCAAGCAATATGCACGTTAGTGAGTTGTCCTGACAGTCCAGTGAGTTCATTAAGCAATGGAACGTGCGGTAGGTAGAAACGTGAAGCGAGTGCTAGCGGAGGGAGAAATGCAAGCAATATGTACGTTAGTGAGTTGTCCTGACAGTCCAGTGAGTTCATTAAGCTATGGGACGTGTGGTCGGTAGAAACGTGAAGCGAGGACTAGCGGAGGGGGAAATATAAGCAATATGCACGTTAGTGAGTTGTCCTGACAGTCCAGTGAGTTCATTAAGCTATGGGACGTGTGGTCGGTAGAAACGTGAAGCGAGGACTAGCGGAGGGAGAAATGCAAGCAATATGTACGTTAGTGAGTTGTCCTGACAGTCCAGTGAGTTCACTAAGCTATGGGACGTGCGGTAGGTAGAAACGTGAAGCGAGGGCTAGCGGAGGGAGAAATACAAGCAACATGCACGTTAGTGGGTTGTCCTGGCAGTCCAGTGAGTTCACTAAGCTATGGGACGTGCGGTAGGTAGAAACGTGAAGCGAGGACTAGCGGAGGGAGAAATACAAGCATTATGTACGTTAGTGAGTTATCCTGACAGTCCAGTGAGTTCACTAAGCTATGTGACGCGCGGTAGTTAGAAACGTGAAGTGAGGGCTAGCGGAGGGAGAAATACAAGCATTATGTACGTTAGTGAGTTCTCCTGGTAGTCCAGTGAGTTCACTAAGCTATGTGACGCGCGGTAGTTAGAAACGTGAAGTGAGGGCTAGCGGAGGGAGAAATACAAGCAATATGCACGTTAGTGAGTTGTCCTGACAGTCCACTGAGTTCACTAAGCTATGGGACGTGCGGTAGTTAGAAACGTGAAGTGAGGGCTAGCGGAGGGAGAAATACAAGCAATATGTACGTTAGTGAGTTGTCCTGACAGTCCAGTGAGTTCACTAAGCTATGGGACGTGCGGTGGATAGAAAAGTGAAGCGAGGGCTAGCGGAGAGAGAAATACAAGCAATATGCACGTTAGTGAGTTGTCCTGACAGTCCAGTGAGTTCACTAAGCTATGTCACGTGCGGTAGGTAGAAACGTGAAGCGAGGGCTAGCGGAGGGAGAAATGCAAGCAATATGCACGTTAGTGAGTTGTCCTGACAGTCCAGTGAGTTCACTAAGCTATGGGACGTGCGGTAGTTAGAAACGTGAAGCGAGGGCTAGCGGAGGGAGAAATACAAGCAATATGCACGTTAGTGAGTTGTCCTGGCAGTCCACTGAGTTCACTAAGCTATGTGACGTGCGGTAGGTAGAAACGTGAAGCGAGGACTAGCGGAGGGAGAAATACAAGCAATATACACGGTAGTGAATTGTCCTGACAGTCCAGTGAGTTCACTAAGCTATGGGACGTACGGTAGATAGCAACGTGAAGCGAGGACTAGCGGAGGGAGAAATACAAGCAATATGCACGTTAGTGAGTTGTCCTGACAGTCCAGTGAGTTCACTACGCTATGGGACGTGCGGTAGTTAGAAACGTGAAGCGAGGGTTAGCGGAGGGAGAAATACAAGCAATATGTACGTTAGTGAGTTATCCTTACAGTCCAGTGAGTTCACTAAGCTATGGGACGTGCAGTAGGTAGAAACGTGAAGCGAGGACTAGCGGAGGGAGAAATACAAGCAATATGCACGTTAGTGAGTAGTCCTGACAGTCCAGTGAGTTCACTACGCTATGGGACGTGCGGTAGTTAGAAACGTGAAGCGAGGGTTAGCGGAGGGAGAAATACAAGCAATATGTACGTTAGTGAGTTATCCTGACAGTCCAGTGAGTTCACTAAGCTATGGGACGTGCGGTAGGTAGAAACGTGAAGCGAGGACTAGCGGAGGGAGAAATACAAGCAATATGCACGTTAGTGAGTTGTCCTGACAGTCCAGTGAGTTCACTACGCTATGGGACGTGCGGTAGTTAGAAACGTGAAGCGAGGACTAGCGGAGGGAGAAATACAAGCAATATGTACGTTAGTGAGTTGTCCTGACAGTCCAGTGAGTTCACTACGCTATGGGACGTGCGGTAGGTAGAAACGTGAAGCGAGGACTAGCGGAGGGAGAAATACAAGCAATATGCACGTTAGTGAGTTGTCCTGAGAGTCCAGTGAGTTCACTACGCTATGGGACGTGCGGTAGTTAGAAACGTGAGGCGAGGGTTAGCGGAGGGAGAAATACAAGCAATATGTACGTTAGTGAGTTGTCCTGGCAGTCCAGTGAGTTCACTAAGCTATGGGACGTGCGGTAGGTAGAAACGTGAAGCGAGGACTAGCGGAGGGAGAAATACAAGCATTATGTACGTTAGTGAGTTATCCTGACAGTCCAGTGAGTTCACTAAGCTATGTGACGCGCGGTAGTTAGAAACGTGAAGTGAGGGCTAGCGGAGGGAGAAATACAAGCATTATGTACGTTAGTGAGTTCTCCTAGTAGTCCAGTGAGTTCACTAAGCTATGGGACGTGCGGTGGATAGAAACGTGAAGCGAGGGCTAGCGGAGAGAGAAATACAAGCAATATGCACGTTAGTGAGTTGTCCTGACAGTCCAGTGAGTTCACTAAGCTATGTGACGCGCGGTAGTTAGAAACGTGAAGCGGTGGCTAGCGGAGGGAGAAATACAAGCATTATGTACGTTAGTGAGTTGTCCTGACAGTCCAGTGAGTTCACTAAGCTATGGGACGTGCGGTAGTTAGAAACGTGAAGCGAGGGCTAGCGGAGGGAGAAATACAAACAATATGCACGTTAGTGAGTTGTCCTGACAGTCCAGTGAGTTCACTAAGCTATGGGACGTGCGGTAGTTAGAATCGTGAAGCGAGGGCTAGCGGAGGAAGAAATACAAGCAATATGCACGTTAGTGAGTTGTCCTGACAGTCCAGTGAGTTCACTAAGCTATGTGACGTGCGGTAGGTAGAAACGTGAAGCGAGGGCTAGCGGAGGGAGAAATACAAGCAATATGCACGTTGGTGAGTTGTCCTGACTGTCCAGTGAGTTCATTAAGCTATGGGACGTGTGGTCGGTAGAAACATGAAGCGAGGACTAGCGGAGGGAGAAATGCAAGCAATATGCACGTTAGTGAGTTGTCCTGACAGTCCAGTGAGTTCACTAAGCTATGGGACGTGCGGTAGATAGAAACGTGAAGCGAGGTCTAGCGGAGGGAGAAATACACGCAATATGCACGTTAGTGGGTTGTCCTGACAGTCCCGTGAGTTCACTAAGCTATGTCACGTGCGGTAGATAGAAACGTGAAGCGAGGGCTAGCGGAGGGAGAAATACAAGCAATATGCACGTTAGTGAGTTGTCCTGGCAGTCCACTGAGTTCACTAAGCTATGTGACGTGCGGTAGGTAGAAAAGTGAAGCGAGGACTAGCGGAGGGAGAAATACAAGCATTGTGTACGTTAGTGAGTTGTCCTGACAGTCCAGTAGTTCACTAAGCTATGGGACGTGCGGTAGATAGAAAAGTGAAGCGAGGAGTAGCGGAGGGAGAAATACAAGCAATATGTACGTTAGTGAGTTGTCCTGACAGTCCAGTGACTTCACTAAGCAATGGGACGTGCTGTAGGTAGAAACGTGAAAAGAGGGTTAGCGGAGGGAGAAATACAAGCAATATGTACGTTAGTGAGTTGTCCTGACAGTCCAGTGAGTTCACTAAGCTATGTGACGCGCGGTAGTTAGAAACGTGAAGTGAGGGCCAGCGGAGGGAGAAATACAAGCATTATGTACGTTAGTGAGTTCTCCTGGTAGTCCAGTGAGTTCACTAAGCTATGGGACGTGCGGTGGATAGAAAGGTGAAGCGAGGGCTAGCGGAGGGAGAAATACAAGCAATATGCACGTTAGTGAGTTGTCCTGACAGTCCAGTGAGTTCACTAAGCTATGGGACGTGCGGTAGATAGAAACGTGAAGCGAGGGCAAGCGGAGGGAGAAATACAAGCAATATGTACGTTAGTGAGTTGTCCTGACAGTCCAGTGAGTTCACTAAGCTATGTAACGCGCGGTAGTTAGAAACGAGAAGCGGTGGCTAGCGGAGGGAGAAATACAAGCAATATGCACGTTAGTGAGTTGTCCTGACAGTCCAGTGAGTTCACTAAGCTATGTGACGTGCGGTAGGGTGAAGCGAGGGCTAGCGGAGGGAGAAATACAAGCAATATGCACGTTAGTGAATTGTCCTGACGGTCCAGTGAGTTCATTATGCTATGGGACGTGCGGTAGGTAGAAACGTGAAGCGAGGGCTAGCGGAGGGAGAAATACAAGCAATATGTACGTTAGTGAGTTGTCCTGGCAGTCCAGTGAGTTCACTAAGCTATGCGACGTGCGGTAGGTAGAATCGTGAAGCGAGGACTAGCGGAGGGAGAAATACAAGCAATATGTACGTTAGTGAGTTGTCCTGAAAGTCCAGTGAGTTCACTAAGCTATGTGACGTGAGGTAGTTAGAAACGTGAAGCGAGGACTAGCTGAGGGAGAAATACAAGCAATGTGTACGTTAGTGAGTTGTCCTGACAGTCCAGTGAGTTCACTAAGCTATGGGACGTGCGGTAGTTAGAAACGTGAAGCGAGGGCTAGCGGAGGGAGAAATACAAGCAATATGCTCGTTAGTGAGTTGTCCTGACAGTCCAGTGTGTTCACTAAGCTATGTGACGTGCGGTAGATATAAACGTGAAGTGAGGATTAGCGGAGGGAGAAATACAAGCAATATGTACGTTAGTGAGTGATCCTGACAGTCCAGTGAGTTCACTAAGCTATGGGACGTGCGGTAGTTAGAAACGTGAAGCGAGGGCTTGCGGAGGGAGAAATACAAGCAATATGCACGTTAGTGAGTTGTCCTGACAGTCCAGTGTGTTCACTAAGCTATGTGACGTGCGGTACATATAAACGTGAAACGAGGACTAGCGGAGGGAGAAATACAAGCAATCTGCACGTTAGTGAGTTGTCCTGACAGTCCAGTGAGTTCACTAAGCTATGTGACGTGTGGTAGTTAGAAACGTTAAGCGAGGGCTAGCGGAGGGAGAAATACAAGCAATATGCATGTTACTGAGTTGTCCTGACAGTCCAGTGTGTTCACTAAGCTATGGGACGTGCGGTAGATATAAACCTTAAATGAGGATTAGCGGAGGGAGAAATACAAGCAATATGCACGTCAGTGAGTTGTCCTGACAGTCCAGTGAGTTCACTAAGCTATGGGACGTGCGGTAGGTAGAAACGTGAAGCGAGGGCTAGCGGAGGGAGAAATACAAGCAATATGCACGTTAGTGAGTTGTCCTGACAGTCCAGTGAGTTCACTAAGCTATGTGACGTGCGGTAGTTAGAAACGTGAAGCGAGGGCTAGCGGAGGGAGAAATAAGGCAATATGCACGTTAGTGAGTTGTCCTGACAGTTCAGTGAGTTCACTAAGCTATGTGACGTGCGGTAGTTAGAAACGTGAAGCGAGGGCTAGCGGAGGGAGAAATACAAGCAATATGCACGTTAGTGAGTTGTCCTGACAGACCAGTGAGTTCACTAAGCTATGTGACGTGCGGTAGTTAGAAACGTGAAGCGAGGGCTAGCGGAGGGAGAAATACAAGCAATATGCACGTTAGTGAGTTGTCCTGACAGTTCAGTGAGTTCACTAAGCTATGCGACGCGTGGTAGTTAGAAACGTGAAGCGAGGGCTAGCGGAGGGAGAAATACAAGCAATATGTACGTTAGTGAGTTGTCCTGACAGTCCAATGAGTTCACTAAGCTATGGGACGTGCGGTAGTCAGAAACGTGAAGCGAGGGCTAGCGGAGGGAGAAATACAAGCAATATGCACGTTAGTGAGTTGTCCTGACAGTCCAATGAGTTCACTAAGCTATGGGACGTGCGGTAGTTAGAAACGTGAAGCGAGGGCTAGCGGAGGGAGAAATACAAGCAATATGCACGTTAGTGGGTTGTCCTGACAGCCCAGTGAGTTCACTAAGCTATGGGACGCGCGGTAGATAGAAACGTGAAGCGAGGGCTAGCGGAGGGAGAAATACAAGCAATATGCACGTTAGTGAGTTGTCCTGACAGTCCAGTGAGTTCACTAAGCTATGTCACGTGCGGTAGGTAGAAACGTGAAGCGAGGGCTAGCGGAGGGAGAAATGCAAGCAATATACACGTTAGTGAGTTGTCCTGACAGTCCAGTGAGTTCCCTAAGCTATGGGACGTGCGGTAGGTAGACACGTGAAGCGAGGGCTAGCGGAGGGAGAAATAAAAGCAATATACACGTTAGTGAGTTGTCCTGACAGTCCAGTGAGTTCACTAAGCTATGGGACGTGCGGTAGTTAGAAACGTGAAGCGAGGGCTAGCGGAGGGAGAAATACAAGCAATATGCACGTTAGTGAGTTGTCCTGACAGTCCAGTGAGTTCACTAAACTATGTCACGTGCGGTAGGTAGAAACGTGAAGCGAGGGCTAGCGGAGGGAGAAATGCAAGCAATATGCACGTTAGTGAGTTGTCCTGACAGTCCAGTGAGTTCATTAAGCTATGGGACGTGTGGTCGGTAGAAACGTGAAGCGAGGACTAGCGGAGGGAGAAATGCAAGCAATATACACGTTAGTGAGTTGTCCTGACAGTCCAGTGAGTTCACTAAGCTATGTCACGTGCGGTAGGTAGAAACGTGAAGCGAGGGCTAGCGGAGGGAGAAATGCAAGCACTATACACGTTAGTGAGTTGTCCTGGCAGTCCAGTGACTTCACTAAGCTATGTCACGTGCGGTAGGTAGAACGTGAAGCGAGGACTAGCGGAGGGAGAAATGCAAGCAATATACACGTTAGTGAGTTGTCCTGACAGTCCAGTGAGTTCACTAAGCTATGTCACGTGCGGTAGGTAGAAACGTGAAGCGAGGGCTAGCGGAGGGAGAAATGCAAGCAATATGCACGTTAGTGAGTTGTCCTGACAGTCCAGTGAGTTCATTAAGCAATGGAACGTGCGGTAGGTAGAAACGTGAAGCGAGTGCTAGCGGAGGGAGAAATGCAAGCAATATGTACGTTAGTGAGTTGTCCTGACAGTCCAGTGAGTTCATTAAGCTATGGGACGTGTGGTCGGTAGAAACGTGAAGCGAGGACTAGCGGAGGGGGAAATATAAGCAATATGCACGTTAGTGAGTTGTCCTGACAGTCCAGTGAGTTCATTAAGCTATGGGACGTGTGGTCGGTAGAAACGTGAAGCGAGGACTAGCGGAGGGAGAAATGCAAGCAATATGTACGTTAGTGAGTTGTCCTGACAGTCCAGTGAGTTCACTAAGGTATGGGACGTGCGGTAGGTAGAAACGTGAAGCGAGGGCTAGCGGAGGGAGAAATACAAGCAACATGCACGTTAGTGGGTTGTCCTGGCAGTCCAGTGAGTTCACTAAGCTATGGGACGTGCGGTAGGTAGAAACGTGAAGCGAGGACTAGCGGAGGGAGAAATACAAGCATTATGTACGTTAGTGAGTTATCCTGACAGTCCAGTGAGTTCACTAAGCTATGTGACGCGCGGTAGTTAGAAACGTGAAGTGAGGGCTAGCGGAGGGAGAAATACAAGCATTATGTACGTTAGTGAGTTCTCCTGGTAGTCCAGTGAGTTCACTAGGCTATGTGACGCGCGGTAGTTAGAAACGTGAAGTGAGGGCTAGCGGAGGGAGAAATACAAGCAATATGCACGTTAGTGAGTTGTCCTGACAGTCCACTGAGTTCACTAAGCTATGGGACGTGCGGTAGTTAGAAACGTGAAGTGAGGGCTAGCGGAGGGAGAAATACAAGCAATATGTACGTTAGTGAGTTGTCCTGACAGTCCAGTGAGTTCACTAAGCTATGGGACGTGCGGTGGATAGAAACGTGAAGCGAGGGCTAGCGGAGAGAGAAATACAAGCAATATGCACGTTAGTGAGTTGTCCTGACAGTCCAGTGAGTTCACTAAGCTATGTCACGTGCGGTAGGTAGAAACGTGAAGCGAGGGCTAGCGGAGGGAGAAATGCAAGCAATATACACGTTAGTGAGTTGTCCTGACAGTCCAGTGAGTTCACTAAGCTATGGGACGTGCGGTAGTTAGAAACGTGAAGCGAGGGCTAGCGGAGGGAGAAATACAAGCAATATGCACGTTAGTGAGTTGTCCTGGCAGTCCACTGAGTTCACTAAGCTATGTGACGTGCGGTAGGTAGAAACGTGAAGCGAGGACTAGCGGAGGGAGAAATACAAGCAATATACACGGTAGTGAATTGTCCTGACAGTCCAGTGAGTTCACTAAGCTATGGGACGTACGGTAGATAGCAACGTGAAGCGAGGACTTGCGGAGGGAGAAATACAAGCAATATGCACGTTAGTGAGTTGTCCTGACAGTCCAGTGAGTTCACTACGCTATGGGACGTGCGGTAGTTAGAAACGTGAAGCGAGGGTTAGCGGAGGGAGAAATACAAGCAATATGTACGTTAGTGAGTTATCCTTACAGTCCAGTGAGTTCACTAAGCTATGGGACGTGCAGTAGGTAGAAACGTGAAGCGAGGACTAGCGGAGGGAGAAATACAAGCAATATGCACGTTAGTGAGTAGTCCTGACAGTCCAGTGAGTTCACTACGCTATGGGACGTGCGGTAGTTAGAAACGTGAAGCGAGGGTTAGCGGAGGGAGAAATACAAGCAATATGTACGTTAGTGAGTTATCCTGACAGTCCAGTGAGTTCACTAAGCTATGGGACGTGCGGTAGGTAGAAACGTGAAGCGAGGACTAGCGGAGGGAGAAATACAAGCAATATGCACGTTAGTGAGTTGTCCTGACAGTCCAGTGAGTTCATTACGCTATGGGACGTGCGGTAGTTAGAAACGTGAAGCGAGGACTAGCGGAGGGAGGAATACAAGCAATATGTACGTTAGTGAGTTGTCCTGACAGTCCAGTGAGTTCACTACGCTATGGGACGTGCGGTAGTTAGAAACGTGAAGCGAGGACTAGCGGAGGGAGAAATACAAGCATTATGTACGTTAGTGAGTTATCCTGACAGTCTAGTGAGTTCACTAAGCTATGTGACGCGCGGTAGTTAGAAACGTGAAGCGAGGACTAGCGGAGGGAGAAATACAAGCATTATGTACGTTAGTGAGTTATCCTGACAGTCCAGTGAGTTCACTAAGCTATGGGACGTGCGGTAGGTAGAAACGTGAAGCGAGGACTAGCGGATGGAGAAATACAAGCATTATGTACGTTAGTGAGTTATCCTGACAGTCCAGTGAGTTCACTAAGCTATGGGACGTGCGGTAGGTAGAAACGTGAAGCGAGGACTAGCGGAGGGAGAAATACAAGCAATATGCACGTTAGTGAGTTGTCCTGACAGTCCAGTGAGTTCACTACGCTATGGGACGTGCGGTAGTTAGAAACGTGAAGCGAGGACTAGCGGAGGGAGAAATACAAGCAATATGTACGTTAGTGAGTTGTCCTGACAGTCCAGTGAGTTCACTACGCTATGGGACGTGCGGTAGGTAGAAACGTGAAGCGAGGACTAGCGGAGGGAGAAATACAAGCAATATGTACGTTAGTGAGTTGTCCTGGCCGTCCAGTGAGTTCACTAAGCTATGGGACGTGCGGTAGGTAGAAACGTGAAGCGAGGACTAGCGGAGGGAGAAATACAAGCATTATGTACGTTAGTGAGTTATCCTGACAGTCCAGTGAGTTCACTAAGCTATGTGACGCGCGGTAGTTAGAAACGTGAAGTGAGGGCTAGCGGAGGGAGAAATACAAGCATTATGTACGTTAGTGAGTTCTCCTAGTAGTCCAGTGAGTTCACTAAGCTATGGGACGTGCGGTGGATAGAAACGTGAAGCGAGGGCTAGCGGAGAGAGAAATACAAGCAATATGCACGTTAGTGAGTTGTCCTGACAGTCCAGTGAGTTCACTAAGCTATGTGACGCGCGGTAGTTAGAAACGTGAAGCGGTGGCTAGCGGAGGGAGAAATACAAGCATTATGTACGTTAGTGAGTTGTCCTGACAGTCCAGTGAGTTCACTAAGCTATGGGACGTGCGGTAGTTAGAAACGTGAAGCGAGGGCTAGCGGAGGGAGAAATACAAACAATATGCACGTTAGTGAGTTGTCCTGACAGTCCAGTGAGTTCACTAAGCTATGGGACGTGCGGTAGTTAGAATCGTGAAGCGAGGGCTAGCGGAGGAAGAAATACAAGCAATATGCACGTTAGTGAGTTGTCCTGACAGTCCAGTGAGTTCACTAAGCTATGTGACGTGTGGTAGGTAGAAACGTGAAGCGAGGGCTAGCGGAGGGAGAAATACAAGCAATATGCACGTTGGTGAGTTGTCCTGACTGTCCAGTGAGTTCATTAAGCTATGGGACGTGTGGTCGGTAGAAACATGAAGCGAGGACTAGCGGAGGGAGAAATGCAAGCAATATGCACGTTAGTGAGTTGTCCTGACAGTCCAGTGAGTTCACTAAGCTATGGGACGTGCGGTAGATAGAAACGTGAAGCGAGGTCTAGCGGAGGGAGAAATACACGCAATATGCACGTTAGTGGGTTGTCCTGACAGTCCCGTGAGTTCACTAAGCTATGTCACGTGCGGTAGATAGAAACGTGAAGCGAGGGCTAGCGGAGGGAGAAATACAAGCAATATGCACGTTAGTGAGTTGTCCTGGCAGTCCACTGAGTTCACTAAGCTATGTGACGTGCGGTAGGTAGAAAAGTGAAGCGAGGACTAGCGGAGGGAGAAATACAAGCATTGTGTACGTTAGTGAGTTGTCCTGACAGTCCAGTAGTTCACTAAGCTATGGGACGTGCGGTAGATAGAAAAGTGAAGCGAGGAGTAGCGGAGGGAGAAATACAAGCAATATGTACGTTAGTGAGTTGTCCTGACAGTCCAGTGACTTCACTAAGCAATGGGACGTGCTGTAGGTAGAAACGTGAAAAGAGGGTTAGCGGAGGGAGAAATACAAGCAATATGTACGTTAGTGAGTTGTCCTGACAGTCCAGTGAGTTCACTAAGCTATGTGACGCGCGGTAGTTAGAAACGTGAAGTGAGGGCTAGCGGAGGGAGAAATACAAGCATTATGTACGTTAGTGAGTTCTCCTGGTAGTCCAGTGAGTTCACTAAGCTATGGGACGTGCGGTGGATAGAAAGGTGAAGCGAGGGCTAGCGGAGGGAGAAATACAAGCAATATGCACGTTAGTGAGTTGTCCTGACAGTCCAGTGAGTTCACTAAGCTATGGGACGTGCGGTAGATAGAAACGTGAAGCGAGGGCAAGCGGAGGGAGAAATACAAGCAATATGTACGTTAGTGAGTTGTCCTGACAGTCCAGTGAGTTCACTAAGCTATGTAACGCGCGGTAGTTAGAAACGAGAAGCGGTGGCTAGCGGAGGGAGAAATACAAGCAATATGCACGTTAGTGAGTTGTCCTGACAGTCCAGTGAGTTCACTAAGCTATGTGACGTGCGGTAGGGTGAAGCGAGGGCTAGCGGAGGGAGAAATACAAGCAATATGCACGTTAGTGAATTGTCCTGACGGTCCAGTGAGTTCATTATGCTATGGGACGTGCGGTAGGTAGAAACGTGAAGCGAGGGCTAGCGGAGGGAGAAATACAAGCAATATGTACGTTAGTGAGTTGTCCTGGCAGTCCAGTGAGTTCACTAAGCTATGCGACGTGCGGTAGGTAGAATCGTGAAGCGAGGACTAGCGGAGGGAGAAATACAAGCAATATGTACGTTAGTGAGTTGTCCTGAAAGTCCAGTGAGTTCACTAAGCTATGTGACGTGAGGTAGTTAGAAACGTGAAGCGAGGACTAGCTGAGGGAGAAATACAAGCAATGTGTACGTTAGTGAGTTGTCCTGACAGTCCAGTGAGTTCACTAAGCTATGGGACGTGCGGTAGTTAGAAACGTGAAGCGAGGGCTAGCGGAGGGAGAAATACAAGCAATATGCTCGTTAGTGAGTTGTCCTGACAGTCCAGTGTGTTCACTAAGCTATGTGACGTGCGGTAGATATAAACGTGAAGTGAGGATTAGCGGAGGGAGAAATACAAGCAATATGTACGTTAGTGAGTGATCCTGACAGTCCAGTGAGTTCACTAAGCTATGGGACGTGCGGTAGTTAGAAACGTGAAGCGAGGGCTTGCGGAGGGAGAAATACAAGCAATATGCACGTTAGTGAGTTGTCCTGACAGTCCAGTGTGTTCACTAAGCTATGTGACGTGCGGTAGATATAAACGTGAAACGAGGACTAGCGGAGGGAGAAATACAAGCAATCTGCACGTTAGTGAGTTGTCCTGACAGTCCAGTGAGTTCACTAAGCTATGTGACGTGTGGTAGTTAGAAACGTTAAGCGAGGGCTAGCGGAGGGAGAAATACAAGCAATATGCACGTTACTGAGTTGTCCTGACAGTCCAGTGTGTTCACTAAGCTATGGGACGTGCGGTAGATATAAACCTTAAATGAGGATTAGCGGAGGGAGAAATACAAGCAATATGCACGTCAGTGAGTTGTCCTGACAGTCCAGTGAGTTCACTAAGCTATGGGACGTGCGGTAGGTAGAAACGTGAAGCGAGGGCTAGCGGAGGGAGAAATACAAGCAATATGCACGTTAGTGAGTTGTCCTGACAGTCCAGTGAGTTCACTAAGCTATGGGACGTGCGGTAGGTAGAAACGTGAAGCGAGGACTAGCGGAGGGAGAAATACAAGCAATATGCACGTTAGTGAGTTGTCCTGACGGTCCAGTGAGTTCACTAAGCTATGGGACGTGCGGTAGTTAGAAACGTGAAGCGGTGGTTAGCGGAGGGAGAAATACAAGCAATATGTACGTTAGTGAGTTGTCGTGACAGTCCAGTGTGTTCACTAAGCTATGGGACGTGAGGTAGTTAGAAACGTGAAGCGGTGGTTAGCGGAGGGAGAAATACAAGCAATATGTACGTTAGTGAGTTGTCCTGACAGTACAGTGAGTTCACTAAGCTATGGAACGTGAGGTAGTTAGAAACGTGAAGCGAGGGCTAGCGGAGGGAGAAATACAAGCAATATGCACGTTAGTGAGTTGTCCTGACAGTTCAGTGAGTTCACTAAGCTATGCGACGTGCGGTAGTTAGAAACGTGAAGTGAGGACTAGCGGAGGGAGAAATACAAGCAATATGCACGTTAGTGAGTTGTCCTGACAGTCCAGTGAGTTCACTAAGCTATGTGACGTGAGGTAGTTAGAAACGTGAAGCGAGGGCTAGCGGAGGGAGGAATACAAGCAATATACACCTTAGTGAGTTGTCCTGACAGTCCAGTGAGTTCACTAAGCTATGGGACGTGTGGTAGTTAGAAACGTGAAGCGAGGGCTAGCGGAGGGAGAAATACAAGCAATATGTACGTTAGTGAGTTGTCCTGACAGTCCAGTGAGTTCACTAAGCTATGGGACGTGCGGTAGTTAGAAACGTGAAGCGAGGGCTAGCGGAGGGAGAAATACAAGCAATATGCACGTTAGTGAGTTGTCCTGACAGTCCAGTGAGTTCACTAAGCTATGGGACGTACGGTAAATAGAAACGTGAAGCGAGGGCTAGCGGAGGGAGAAATACAAGCAATATGCACGTTAGTGAGTTGTCCTGACAGTCCAGTGAGTTCACTAAGCTATGGGACGTGCGGTAGTTAGAAACGTGAAGCGAGGGCTAGCGGAGGGAGAAATACAAGCAATATGCACGTTAGTGAGTTGTCCTGACAGTCCAGTGAGTTCACTAAGCTATGTCACGTGCGGTAGGTAGAAACGTGAAGCGAGGGCAAGCGGAGGGAGAAATGCAAGCAATATGCACGTTAGTGAGTTGTCCTGACAGCCCAGTGAGTTCATTAAGCTATGGGACGTGTGGTCGGTAGAAACGTGAAGCGAGGACTAGCGGAGGGAGAAATGCAAGCAATATGTACGTTAGTGAGTTGTCCTGACAGTCCAGTGAGTTCACTAAGCTATGTGACGCGCGGTAGTTAGAAACGTGAAGCGAGGGCTAGCGGAGGGAGAAATGCAAGCAATATGCACGTTAGTGAGTTGTCCTGACAGTCCAGCGATTTCATTAAGCTATGGAACGTGCGGTAGGTAGAAACGTGAAGCGAGTGTTAGCGGAGGGAGAAATGCAAGCAATATGTTCGTTAGTGAGTTGTCCTGACAGTCCAGTGAGGTCACTAAGCTATGTGACGTGAGGTAGTTAGAAACGTGAAGCGAGGACTAGCTGAGGGAGAAATACAAGCAATATGTACGTTAGTGAGTTGTCCTGACAGTCCAGTGAGTTCACTAAGCTATGGGACGTGCGGTAGGTAGAAACGTGAAGCGAGGGCTAGCGGAGGGAGAAATACAAGCAATATGCACGTTAGGGAGTTGTCCTGAGAGTCCAGTGAGTTCACTAAGCTATGTCACGTGCGGTAGGTAGAAACGTGAAGCGAGGGCTAGCGGAGGGAGATGTGCAAGCAATATACACGTTAGTGAGTTGTCCTGACAGTCCAGTGAGTTCACTAAGCTATGGGACGTGCGGTAGGTAGAAACGTGAAGCGAGGGCTAGCGGAGGGAGAAATAAAAGCAATATACACGTTAGTGAGTTGTCCTGACAGTCCAGTGAGTTCACTAAGCTATGGGACGTGCGGTAGTTAGAAACGTGAAGCGAGGGCTAGCGGAGGGAGAAATACAAGCAATATGCACGTTAGTGAGTTGTCCTGACAGTCCAGTGAGTTCACTAAGTTATGTCACGTGCGGTAGTTAGAAACGTGAAGCGAGGGTTAGCGGAGGGAGAAATACAAGCAATATTTACGTTAGTGAGTTATCCTGACAGTCCAGTGAGTTCACTAAGCTATGGGACGTGCGGTAGGTAGAAACGTGAAGCGAGGACTAGCGGAGAGAGAAATACAAGCAATATGCACGTTAGTGAGTTGTCCTGAGAGTCCAGTGAGTTCACTAAGCTATGTGACGCGCGGTAGTTAGAAACGTGATGCGGTGGCTAGCGGAGGGAGAAATACAAGCATTATGTACGTTAGTGAGTTGTCCTGACAGTCCAGTGAGTTCACTAAGCTATGGGACGTGCGGTAGTTAGAAACGTGAAGCGAGGGCTAGCGGAGGGAGAAATACAAACAATATGCACGTTAGTGAGTTGTCCTGACAGTCCAGTGAGTTCACTAAGCTATGTGACGTGCGGTAGATAGAAACGTGAAGCGAGGGCTAGCGGAGGGAGAAATACAAGCAATATGCACGTTAGTGAGTTGTCCTGGCAGTCCACTGAGTTCACTAAGCTATGTGACGTGCGGTAGGTAGAAAAGTGAAGCGAGGGCTAGCGGAGGGAGAAGTACAAGCAATATACACGTTAGTGAGTTGTCCTGACAGTCCAGTGAGTTCACTAAGCTATGCGACGTGCGGTAGATAGAAACGTGAAGCGAGGAGTAGCGGAGGGAGAAATACAAGCAATATGTACGTTAGTGAGTTGTCCTGACAGTCCAGTGAGTTCACTAAGCTATGGGACGTGCGGTAGATAGAAACGTGAAGCGAGGAGTAGCGGAGGGAGAAATACAAGCAATATGTACGTTAGTGAGTTGTCCTGACAGTCCAGTGAGTTCACTAAGCTATGGGACGTGCGGTGGATAGAAAGGTGAAGCGAGGGCTAGTGGAGGGAGAAATACAAGCATTATGTACGTTAGTGAGTTCTCCTGGTAGTCCAGTGAGTTCACTAAGCTATGGGACGTGCGGTGGATAGAAAGGTGAAGCGAGGGCTAGCGGAGGGAGAAATCTAAGCAATATGCTCGTTAGTGAGTTATCCTGACAGTCCAGTGAGTTCACTAAGCTATGTGACGTGAGGTAGTTAGAAACGTGAAGCGAGGACTAGCGGAGGGAGAAATACAAGCAATATGTACGTTAGTGAGTTGTCCTGACAGTCCAGTGAGTTCACTAAGCTATGTGACGTGAGGTAGTTAGAAACGTGAAGCGAGGACTAGCGGAGGGAGAAATACAAGCAATATGCACGTTAGTGAGTTGTCCTGACAGTCCAGTGTGTTCACTAAGCTATGGGACGTGAGGTAGTTAGAAACGTGAAGCGAGGACTAGCGGAGGGAGAAATAAAAGCAATGTGTACGTTAGTGAGTTGTCCTGACAGTTCAGTGAGTTCACTTAGCTATGTGACGTGCGGTAGTTAGAAACGTGAAGCGAGGGCTAGCGGAGGGAGAAATGCAAGCAATATACACGTTAGTGAGTTGTCCTGACAATCCAGTGAGTTCACTAAGCTATATCACGTGCGGTAGGTAGAAACGTGAAGCGAGGGCTAGCGGAGGGAGAAATGCAAGCAATATACACGTTAGTGAGTTGTCCTGGCAGTCCAATGAGTTCACTAAGCTATGTCACGTGCGGTAGGTAGAACGTGAAGCGAGGACTAGCGGAGGGAGAAATGCAAGCAATATACACGTTAGTGAGTTGTCCTGACAGTCCAGTGAGTTCACTAAGCTATGTCACGTGCGGTAGGTAGAAACGTGAAGCGAGGGCTAGCGGAGGGAGAAATGCAAGCAATATGCACGTTAGTGAGTTGTCCTGACAGTCCAGTGAGTTCATTAAGCAATGGAACGTGCGGTAGGTAGAAACGTGAAGCGAGTGCAAGCGGAGGGAGAAATGCAAGCAATATGTACGTTAGTGAGTTGTCCTGACAGTCCAGTGAGTTCATTAAGCTATGCGACGTGTGGTCGGTAGAAACGTGAAGCGAGGACTAGCGGAGGGGGAAATATAAGCAATATGCACGTTAGTGAGTTGTCCTGACAGTCCAGTGAGTTCATTAAGCTATGGGACGTGTGGTCGGTAGAAACATGAAGCGAGGACTAGCGGAGGGAGAAATGCAAGCAATATGTACGTTAGTGAGTTGTCCTGACAGTCCAGTGAGTTCACTAAGCTGTGGGACGTGCGGTAGGTAGAAACGTGAAGCGAGGGCTAGCGGAGGGAGAAATACAAGCAACCTGCACGTTAGTGGGTTGTCCTGGCTGTCCAGTGAGTCCACTAAGCTATGGGACGTGCGGTAGATAGAAACGTGAAGCGAGGGCTAGCGGAGGGAGAAATACAAGCATTATGTACGTTAGTGAGTTCTCCTGGTAGTCCAGTGAGTTCACTAAGCTATGGGACGTGCGGTGGATAGAAAAGTGAAGCGAGGGCTAGCGGAGGGAGAAATACAAGCAATATGCACGTTAGTGAGTTGCCCTGACAGTCCAGTTAGTTCACTAATCTATGTGACGCGCGGTAGTTAGAAACGTGAAGCGAGGGCTAGCGGAGGGAGAAATACAAGCATTATGTACGTTAGTGAGTTCTCCTGGTAGTCCAGTGAGTTCACTAAGCTATGGGACGTGCGGTGGATAGAAAGGTGAAGCGAGGGCTAGCGGAGGGAGAAATACAAGCATTATGTACGTTAGTGAGTTCTCCTGGTAGTCCAGTGAGTTCACTAAGCTATGGGACGTGCGGTGGATAGAAAGGTGAAGCGAGGGCTAGCGGAGGGAGAAATACAAGCAATATGCACGTTAGTGAGTTGTCCTGACAGTCCAGTGAGTTCACTAAGCTATGGGACGTGCGGTAGATAGAAACGTGAAGCGAGGGCTAGCGGAGGGAGAAATACAAGCAATATGTACGTTAGTGAGTTGTCCTGACAGTCCAGTGAGTTCACTAAGCTATGTGACGCGCGGTAGTTAGAAACGAGAAGCGGTGGCTAGCGGAGGGAGAAATACAAGCAATATGCACGTTAGTGAGTTTTCCTGACAGTCCAGTGAGTTCACTAAGCTATGTGACGTGCGGTAGGGTGAAGCGAGGGCTAGCGGAGGGAGAAATACAAGCAATATGCACGTTAGTGAATTGTCCTGACGGTCCAGTGAGTTAATTATGCTATGGGACGTGCGGTAGGTAGAAACGTGAAGCGAGGGCTAGCGGAGGGAGAAATACAAGCAATATGTACGTTAGTGAGTTGTCCTGGCAGTCCAGTGAGTTCACTAAGCTATGCGACGTGCGGTAGGTAGAATCGTGAAGCGAGGACTAGCGGAGGGAGAAATACAAGCAATATGTACGTTAGTGAGTTGTCCTGACAGTCCAGTGAGTTCACTAAGCTATGTGACGTGAGGTAGTTAGAAACGTGAAGCGAGGACTAGCGGAGTGAGAAATAAAAGCAATGTGTACGTTAGTGAGTTGTCCTGAGAGTCCAGTGTGTTCACTAAGCTATGGGACGTGCGGTAGTTAGAAACGTAAAGCGAGGGCTAGCGGAGGGAGAAATACAAGCAATATGCTCGTTAGTGAGTTATCCTGACAGTCCAGTGAGTTCACTAAGCTATGTGACGTGAGGTAGTTAGAAACGTGAAGCGAGGACTAGCGGATGGAGAAATACAAGCAATATGTACGTTAGTGAGTTGTCCTGACAGTCCAGTGAGTTCACTAAGCTATGTTACGTGAGGTAGTTAGAAACGTGAAGCGAGGACTAGCGGAGGGAGAAATAAAAGCAATGTGTACGTTAGTGAGTTGTCCTGACAGTCCAGTGTGTTCACTATGCTATGTGACGTGCGGTTGTTAGAAACGTGAAGCGAGGGCTAGCGGAGGGAGAAATAAGGCAATATGCACGTTAGTGAGTTGTCCTGACAGTTCAGTGAGTTCACTAAGCTATGTGACGTGCGGTAGTTAGAAACGTGAAGCGAGGGCTAGCGGAGGGAGAAATACAAGCAATATGCACGTTAGTGAGTTGTCCTGACAGACCAGTGAGTTCACTAAGCTATGTGACGTGCGGTAGTTAGAAACGTGAAGCGAGGGCTAGCGGAGGAAGAAATACAAGCAATATGCACGTTAGTGAGTTGTCCTGACAGTTCAGTGAGTTCACTAAGCTATGCGACGCGTGGTAGTTAGAAACGTGAAGCGAGGGCTAGCGGAGGGAGAAATACAAGCAATATGTACGTTAGTGAGTTGTCCTGACAGTCCAATGAGTTCACTAAGCTATGGGACGTGCGGTAGTCAGAAACGTGAAGCGAGGGCTAGCGGAGGGAGAAATACAAGCAATATGCACGTTAGTGAGTTGTCCTGACAGTCCAATGAGTTCACTAAGCTATGGGACGTGCGGTAGTTAGAAACGTGAAGCGAGGGCTAGCGGAGGGAGAAATACAAGCAATATGCACGTTAGTGGGTTGTCCTGACAGCCCAGTGAGTTCACTAAGCTATGTCACGTGCGGTAGGTAGAAACGTGAAGCGAGGGCTAGCGGAGGGAGAAATGCAAGCAATATACACGTTAGTGAGTTGTCCTGACAGTCCAGTGAGTTCACTAAGCTATGGGACGTGCGGTAGGTAGAAACGTGAAGCGAGGGCTAGCGGAGGGAGAAATAAAAGCAATATACACGTTAGTGAGTTGTCCTGACAGTCCAGTGAGTTCACTAAGCTATGGGACGTGCGGTAGTTAGAAACGTGAGGCGAGGGCTAGCGGAGGGAGAAATACAAGCAATATGCACGTTAGTGAGTTGTCCTGACAGTCCAGTGAGTTCACTAAACTATGTCACGTGCGGTAGGTAGAAACGTGAAGCGAGGGCTAGCGGAGGGAGAAATGCAAGCAATATGCACGTTAGTGAGTTGTCCTGACAGTCCAGTGAGTTCATTAAGCTATGGGACGTGTGGTCGGTAGAAACGTGAAGCGAGGACTAGCGGAGGGAGAAATGCAAGCAATATACACGTTAGTGAGTTGTCCTGACAGTCCAGTGAGTTCACTAAGCTATGTCACGTGCGGTAGGTAGAAACGTGAAGCGAGGGCTAGCGGAGGGAGCAATGCAAGCAATATACACGTTAGTGAGTTGTCCTGGCAGTCCAGTGAGTTCACTAAGCTATGTCACGTGCGGTAGGTAGAACGTGAAGCGAGGACTAGCGGAGGGAGAAATGCAAGCAATATACACGTTAGTGAGTTGTCCTGACAGTCCAGTGATTTCACTAAGCTATGTCACGTGCGGTAGGTAGAAACGTGAAGCGAGGGCTAGCGGAGGGAGAAATGCAAGCAATATGCACGTTAGTGAGTTGTCCTGACAGTCCAGTGAGTTCATTAAGCAATGGAACGTGCGGTAGGTAGAAACGTGAAGCGAGTGCAAGCGGAGGGAGAAATGCAAGCAATATGTACGTTAGTGAGTTGTCCTGACAGTCCAGTGAGTTCATTAAGCTATGGGACGTGTGGTCGGTAGAAACGTGAAGCGAGGACTAGCGGAGGGGGAAATATAAGCAATATGCACGTTAGTGAGTTGTCCTGACAGTCCAGTGAGTTCATTAAGCTATGGGACGTGTGGTCGGTAGAAACGTGAAGCGAGGACTAGCGGAGGGAGAAATGCAAGCAATATGTACGTTAGTGAGTTGTCCTGACAGTCCAGTGAGTTCACTAAGCTATGGGACGTGCGGTAGGTAGAAACGTGAAGCGAGGGCTAGCGGAGGGAGAAATACAAGCAACCTGCACGTTAGTGGGTTGTCCTGGCAGTCCAGTGAGTCCACTAAGCTATGGGACGTGCGGTAGATAGAAACGTGAAGCGAGGGCTAGCGGAGGGAGAAATACAAGCAATATGCACGTTAGTGGATTGTCCTGGCAGTCCAGTGAGTTCACTAAGCTATGGGACGTGCGGTAAATATGTAGAAACGTGAAGCGAGGGCTAGCGGAGGGAGAAATACAAGCAATATGCACGTTAGTGAGTTGTCCTGGCAGTCCACTGAGTTCACTAAGCTATGTGACGTGCGGTAGGTAGAAACGTGAAGCGAGGGCTAGCGGAGGGAGAAATACAAGCTATATACACGGTAGTGAATTGTCCTGACAGTCCAGTGAGTTCACTAAGCTATGGGACGTACGGTAGATAGCAACATGAAGCGAGGACTAGCGCAGGGAGAAATACAAGCAATATGTACGTTAGTGAGTTGTCCTGACAGTCCAGTGAGTTCACTACGCTATGGGACGTGCGGTAGTTAGAAACGTGAAGCGAGGGTTAGCGGAGGGAGAAATACAAGCAATATGTACGTTAGTGAGTTATCCTGACAGTCCAGTGAGTTCACTAAGCTATGGGACGTGCGGTAGGTAGAAACGTGAAGCGAGGACTAGCGGAGGGAGAAATACAAGCAATATGTACGTTAGTGAGTTGTCCTGGCAGTCCAGTGAGTTCACTAAGCTATGGGACGTGCGGTAGGTAGAAACGTGAAGCGAGGACTAGCGGAGGGAGAAATACAAGCATTATGTACGTTAGTGAGTTATCCTGACAGTCCAGTGAGTTCACTAAGCTATGTGACGCGCGGTAGTTAGAAACGTGAAGTGAGGGCTAGCGGAGGGAGAAATACAAGCATTATGTACGTTAGTGAGTTCTCCTGGTAGTCCAGTGAGTTCACTAAGCTATGTGACGTGCGGTAGGTAGAAACGTGAAGCGAACGCTAGCGGAGGGAGAAATGCAAACAATATGCACGTTAGTGAGTTGTCCTGACAGTCCAGTGAGTTCATTAAGCTATGGGACGTGTGGTCGGTAGAAACGTGAAGCGAGGACTAGCGGAGGGAGAAATGCAAGCAATATGCACGTTAGTGAGTTGTCCTGACAGTCCAGTAGTTCACTAAGCTATGGGACGTGCGGTAGATAGAAACGTGAAGCGAGGAGTAGCGGAGGGAGAAATACAAGCAATATGTACGTTAGTGAGTTGTCCTGACAGTCCAGTGAGTTCACTAAGCTATGTGACGCGCGGTAGTTAGAAACGTGAAGTGAGGGCTAGCGGAGGGAGAAATACAAGCATTATGTACGTTAGTGAGTTCTCCTGGTAGTCCAGTGAGTTCACTAAGCTATGGGACGTGCGGTGGATAGAAAGGTGAAGCGAGGGCTAGCGGAGGGAGAAATACAAGCAATATGCACGTTAGTGAGTTGTCCTGACAGTCCAGTGAGTTCACTAAGCTATGGGACGTGCGGTAGATAGAAACGTGAAGCGAGGGCAAGCGGAGGGAGAAATACAAGCAATATGTACGTTAGTGAGTTGTCCTGACAGTCCAGTGAGTTCACTAAGCTATGTAACGTGCGGTAGTTAGAAACGAGAAGCGGTGGCTAGCGGAGGGAGAAATACAAGCAATATGCACGTTAGTGATTTGTCCTGACAGTCCAGTGAGTTCACTAAGCTATGTGACGTGCGGTAGGGTGAAGCGAGGGCTAGCGGAGGGAGAAATACAAGCAATATGCACGTTAGTGAATTGTCCTGACGGTCCAGTGAGTTCATTATGCTATGGGACGTGCGGTAGGTAGAAACGTGAAGCGAGGGCTAGCGGAGGGAGAAATACAAGCAATAAATACGTTAGTGAGTTGACCTGGCAGTCCAGTGAGTTCACTAAGCTATGCGACGTGCGGTAGGTAGAATCGTAAAGCGAGGACTAGCGGAGGGAGAAATACAAGCAATATGTCCGTTAGTGAGTTGTCCTGACAGTCCAGTGAGTTTACTAAGCTGTGTGACGTGAGGTAGTTAGAAACGTGAAGCGAGGACTAGCTGAGGGAGAAATACAAGCAATGTGTACGTTAGTGAGTTGTCCTGACAGTCCAGTGAGTTCACTAAGCTATGGGACGTGCGGTAGTTAGAAACGTGAAGCAAGGGCTAGCGGAGGGAGAAATACAAGCAATATGCTCGTTAGTGAGTTGTCCTGACAGTCCAGTGTGTTCACTAAGCTATGTGACGTGCGGTAGATATAAACGTGAAGTGAGGATTAGCGGAGGGAGAAATACAAGCAATATGTACGTTAGTGAGTGATCCTGACAGTCCAGTGAGTTCACTAAGCTATGGGACGTGCGGTAGTTAGAAACGTGAAGCGAGGGCTTGCGGAGGGAGAAATACAAGCAATATGCACGTTAGTGAGTTGTCCTGACAGTCCAGTGTGTTCACTACGCTATGTGACGTGCGGTAGATATAAACGTGAAACGAGGACTAGCGGAGGGAGAAATACAAGCAATGTGCACGTTAGTGAGTTGTCCTGACAGTCCAGTGAGTTCACTAAGCTATGTGACGTGTGGTAGTTAGAAACGTGAAGCGACGGCTAGCGGAGGGAGAAATACAAGCAATATGCACGTTACTGAGTTGTCCTGACAGTCCAGTGTGTTCACTAAGCTATGGGACGTGCGGTAGATATAAACCTTAAATGAGGATTAGCGGAGGGAGAAATACAAGCAATATGCACGTCAGTGAGTTGTCCTGACAGTCCAGTGAGTTCACTAAGCTATGGGACGTGCGGTAGTTAGAAACGTGAAGCGAGGGCTAGCGGAGGGAGAAATACACGCAATATGCACGTTAGTGAGTTGTCCTGACAGTCCAGTGAGTTCACTAAGCTATGTCACGTGCGGTAGGTAGAAACGTGAAGCGAGGGCAAGCGGAGGGAGAAATGCAAGCAATATGCACGTTAGTGAGTTGTCCTGACAGCCCAGTGAGTTCATTAAGCTATGGGACGTGTGGTCGGTAGAAACGTGAAGCGAGGACTAGCGGAGGGAGAAATGCAAGCAATATGTACGTTAGTGAGTTGTCCTGACAGTCCAGTGAGTTCACTAAGCTATGTGACGCGCGGTAGTTAGAAACGTGAAGCGAGGGCTAGCGGAGGGAGAAATGCAAGCAATATGCACGTTAGTGAGTTGTCCTGACAGTCCAGCGAGTTCATTAAGCTATGGAACGTGCGGTAGGTAGAAACGTGAAGCGAGTGTTAGCGGAGGGAGAAATGCAAGCAATATGTACGTTAGTGAGTTGTCCTGACAGTCCAGTGAGTTCATTAAGCTATGGGACGTGTGGTCGGTAGAAACGTGAAGCGAGGACTAGCGGAGGGAGAAATACAAGCAATATGCCCCTTAGAGAGTTGCCTTGACAGTCCAGTGAGTTCATTAAGCTATGGGACGTGTGGTCGGTAGAAACGTGAAGCGAGGACTAGCGGAGGGAGAAATGCAAGCAATATGTACGTTAGTGAGTTGTCCTGACAGTCCAGTGGGTTCACTAAGCTATGGGACGTGCGGTAGGTAGAAACGTGAAGCGAGGGCTAGCGGAGGGAGAAATACAAGCAATATGCACGTTAGTGAGTTGTCCTGAGAGTCCAGTGAGTTCACTAAGCTATGTCACGTGCGGTAGGTAGAAACGTGAAGCGAGGGCTAGCGGAGGGAGATGTGCAAGCAATATACACGTTAGTGAGTTGTCCTGACAGTCCAGTGAGTTCACTAAGCTATGGGACGTGCGGTAGGTAGAAACGTGAAGCGAGGGCTAGCGGAGGGAGAAATAAAAGCAATATACACGTTAGTGAGTTGTCCTGACAGTCCAGTGAGTTCACTAAGCTATGGGACGTGCGGTAGTTAGAAACGTAAAGCGAGGGCTAGCGGAGGGAGAAATACAAGCAATATGCACGTTAGTGAGTTGTCCTGACAGTCCAGTGAGTTCACTAAGCTATGTCACGTGCGGTAGGTAGAAACGTGAAGCGAGGGCTAGCGGAGGGAGAAATGCAAGCAATATGCACGTTAGTGAGTTGTCCTGACAGTCCAGTGAGTTCATTTAGCTATGGGACGTGTGGTCGGTAGAAACGTGAAGCGAGGACTAGCGGAGGGAGAAATGCAAGCAATATACACGTTAGTGAGTTGTCCTGACAGTCCAGTGAGTTCACTAAGCTATGTCACGTGCGGTAGGTAGAAACGTGAAGCGAGGGCTAGCGGAGGGAGAAATGCAAGCAATATACACGTTAGTGAGTTGTCCTGACAGTCCAGTGAGTTCACTAAGCTATGTCACGTGCGGTAGGTAGAAACGTGAAGCGAGGGCTAGCGGAGGGAGAAATGCAAGCAATATGCACGTTAGTGAGTTGTCCTGACAGTCCAGTGAGTTCATTAAGCTATGGAACGTGCGGTAGGTAGAAACGTGAAGCGAGTGCTAGCTAGGGAGAAATGCAAGCAATATGTACGTTAGTGAGTTGTCCTGACAGTCCAGTGAGTTCATTAAGCTATGGGACGTGTGGTCGGTAGAAACGTGAAGCGAGGACTAGCGGAGGGGGAAATATAAGCAATATGCACGTTAGTGAGTTGTCCTGACAGTCCAGTGAGTTCATTAAGCTATGGGAAGTGTGGTCGGTAGAAACGTGAAGCGAGGACTAGTGGAGGGAGAAATGCAAGCAATATGTACGTTAGTGAGTTGTCCTGACAGTCCAGTGAGTTCACTAAGCTATGGGACGTGCGGTAGGTAGAAACGTGAAGCGAGGGCTAGCGGAGGGAGAAATACAAGCAACATGCACGTTAGTGGGTTGTCCTGGCAGTCCAGTGAGTTCACTAAGCTATGGGACGTGCGGTAGATAGAAACGTGAAGCGAGGGCTAGCGGAGGGAGAAATACAAGCAATATGCACGTTAGTGGGTTGTCCTGGCAGTCCAGTGAGTTCACTAAGCTATGGGACGTGCGGTAGATAGAAACGTGAAGCGAGGGCTAGCGGAGGGAGAAATACAAGCAATATGCACGTTAGTGAGTTGTCCTGGCAGTCCACTGAGTTCACTAAGCTATGTGACGTGCGGTAGGTAGAAAGATGAAGCGAGGGCTAGCGGAGGGAGAAATACAAGCATTATGTACGTTAGTGAGTTGTCCTGACAGTCCAGTGAGTTCACTACGCTATGGGACGTGCGGTGGTTAGAAACGTGAAGCGAGGGGTGAAGCGAGGGCTAGCGGAGGGAGAAATGCAAGCAATATGCACGTTAGTGAGTTGTCCTGACAGTCCAGTGAGTTCATTTAGCTATGGGACGTCTGGTCGGTAGAAACGTGAAGCGAGGACTAGCGGAGGGAGAAATGCAAGCAATATACACGTTAGTGAGTTGTCCTGACAGTCCAGTGAGTTCACTAAGCTATGTCACGTGCGGTAGGTAGAAACGTGAAGCGAGGGCTAGCGGAGGGAGAAATGCAAGCAATATACACGTTAGTGAGTTGTCCTGACAGTCCAGTGAGTTCACTAAGCTATGTCACGTGCGGTAGGTAGAACGTGAAGCGAGGACTAGCGGAGGGAGAAATGCAAGCAATATACACGTTAGTGAGTTGTCCTGACAGTCCAGTGAGTTCACTAAGCTATGTCACGTGCGGTAGGTAGAAACGTGAAGCGAGGGCTAGCGGAGGGAGAAATGCAAGCAATATGCACGTTAGTGAGTTGTCCTGACAGTCCAGTGAGTTCATTAAGCTATGGAACGTGCGGTAGGTAGAAACGTGAAGCGAGTGCTAGCTAGGGAGAAATGCAAGCAATATGTACGTTAGTGAGTTGTCCTGACAGTCCAGTGAGTTCATGAAGCTATGGGACGTGTGGTCGGTAGAAACGTGAAGCGAGGACTAGTGGAGGGAGAAATGCAAGCAATATGTACGTTAGTGAGTTGTCCTGACAGTCCAGTGAGTTCACTAAGCTATGGGACGTGCGGTAGGTAGAAACGTGAAGCGAGGGCTAGCGGAGGGAGAAATACAAGCAACATGCACGTTAGTGGGTTGTCCTGGCAGTCCAGTGAGTTCACTAAGCTATGGGACGTGCGGTAGATAGAAACGTGAAGCGAGGGCTAGCGGAGAGAGAAATACAAGCAATATGCACGTTAGTGGGTTGTCCTGGCAGTCCAGTGAGTTCACTAAGCTATGGGACGTGCGGTAGATAGAAACGTGAAGCGAGGGCTAGCGGAGGGAGAAATACAAGCAATATGCACGTTAGTGAGTTGTCCTGGCAGTCCACTGAGTTCACTAAGCTATGTGACGTGCGGTAGGTAGAAACGTGAAGCGAGGGCTAGCGGAGGGAGAAATACAAGCATTATGTACGTTAGTGAGTTGTCCTGACAGTCCAGTGAGTTCACTACGCTATGGGACGTGCGGTAGTTAGAAACGTGAAGCGAGGGTTAGCGGAGGGAGAAATACAAGCAATATGTACGTTAGTGAGTTATCCTGACAGTCCAGTGAGTTCACTAAGCTATGGGACGTGCGGTAGGTAGAAACGTGAAGCGAGGACTAGCGGAGGGAGAAATACAAGCAATATGTACGTTAGTGAGTTGTCCTGACAGTCCAGTGAGTTCACTACGCTATGGGACGTGCGGTAGTTAGAAACGTGAAGCGGTGGTTAGCGGAGGGAGAAATACAAGCAATATGTACGTTAGTGAGTTATCCTGACAGTCCAGTGAGTTCACTAAGCTATGGGACGTGCGGTAGGTAGAAACGTGAAGCGAGGACTAGCGGAGGGAGAAATACAAGCAATATGCACGTTAGTGAGTTGTCCTGACAGTCCAGTGAGTTCACTAAGCTATGGGACGTGTGGTAGGTAGAAACGTGAAGCGAGGGTTAGCGGAGGGAGAAATACAAGCAATATGTACGTTAGTGAGTTATCCTGACAGTCCAGTGAGTTCACTAAGCTATGTGACGCGCGGTAGTTAGAAACGTGAAGTGAGGGCTAGCGGAAGGAGAAATACAAGCATTATGTACGTTAGTGAGTTGTCCTGACAGTCCAGTGAGTTTACTAAGCTATGTGACGCGCGGTAGTTAGAAACGTGAAGCGAGGGCTAGCGGAGAGAGAAATACAAGCAATATGCACGTTAGTGAGTTGTCCTGAGAGTCCAGTGAGTTCACTAAGCTATGTGACGCGCGGTAGTTAGAAACGTGAAGCGGTGGCTAGCGGAGGGAGAAATACAAGCATTATGTACGTTAGTGAGTTGTCCTGACAGTCCAGTGAGTTCACTAAGCTATGGGACGTGCGGTAGTTAGAAACGTGAAGCGAGGGCTAGCGGAGGGAGAAATACAAACAATATGCACGTTAGTGAGTTGTCCTGACAGTCCAGTGAGTTCACTAAGCTATGTGACGTGCGGTAGATAGAAGCGTGAAGCGAGGTCTAGCGGAGGGAGAAATACACGCAATATGCACGTTAGTGGGTTGTCCTGACAGTCCAGTGAGTTCACTAAGCTATGTCACGTGCGGTAGATAGAAACGTGAAGCGAGGGCTAGCGGAGGGAGAAATACAAGCAATATGCACGTTAGTGAGTTGTCCTGGCAGTCCACTGAGTTCACTAAGCTATGTGACGTGCGGTAGGTAGAAAAGTGAAGCGAGGGCTAGCGGAGGGAGAAGTACAAGCAATATACACGTTAGTGAGTTGTCCTGACAGTCCAGTGAGTTCACTAAGCTATGGGACGTGCGGTAGATAGAAACGTGAAGCGAGGAGTAGCGGAGGGAGAAATACAAGCAATATGTACGTTAGTGAGTTGTCCTGACAGTCCAGTGAGTTCACTAAGCTATGGAACGTGCGGTAGGTAGAAACGTGAAGCGAGGGTTAGCGGAGGGCGAAATACAAGCAATATGTACGTTAGTGAGTTGTCCTGACAGTCCAGTGAGTTCACTAAGCTATGTGACGCGCGGTAGTTAGAAACGTGAAGCGAGGGCTAGCGGAGGGAGAAATACAAGCATTATGTACGTTAGTGAGTTCTCCTGGTAGTCCAGTGAGTTCACTAAGCTATGGGACGTGCGGTGGATAGAAAGGTGAAGCGAGGGCTAGCGGAGGGAGAAATACAAGCAATATGCACGTTAGTGAGTTGTCCTGACAGTCCAGTGAGTTCACTAAGCTATGGGACGTGCGGTAGATAGAAACGTGAAGCGAGGGCTAGCGGAGGGAGAAATACAAGCAATATGCACGTTAGTGAGTTGTCCTGACAGTCCAGTGAGTTCACTAAGCTATGTGACGTGCGGTAGGGTGAAGCGAGGGCTAGCGGAGGGAGAAATACAAGCAATATGCACGTTAGTGAATTGTCCTGACGGTCCACTGAGTTCATTATGCTATGGGACGTGCGGTAGGTAGAAACGTGAAGCGAGGGCTAGCGGAGGGAGAAATACAAGCAATATGTACGTTAGTGAGTTGTCCTGGCAGTCCAGTGAGTTCACTAAGCTATGCGACGTGCGGTAGGTAGAATCGTGAAGCGAGGACTAGCGGAGGGAGAAATACAAGCAATATGTACGTTAGTGAGTTGTCCTGACAGTCCAGTGAGTTCACTAAGCTATGTGACGTGAGGTAGTTAGAAACGTGAAGCGAGGACTAGCGGAGTGAGAAATAAAAGCAATGTGTACGTTAGTGAGTTGTCCTGACAGTCCAGTGTGTTCACTAAGCTATGGGACGTGCGGTAGTTAGAAACGTAAAGCGAGGGCTAGCGGAGGGAGAAATACAAGCAATATGCTCGTTAGTGAGTTATCCTGACAGTCCAGTGAGTTCACTAAGCTATGTGACGTGAGGTAGTTAGAAACGTGAAGCGAGGACTAGCGGAGGGAGAAATACAAGCAATATGTACGTTAGTGAGTTGTCCTGACAGTCCAGTGAGTTCACTAAGCAATGTGACGTGAGGTAGTTAGAAACGTGAAGCGAGGACTAGCGGAGGCAGAAATACAAGCAATATGCACGTTAGTGAGTTGTCCTGACAGTCCAGTGTGTTCACTAAGCTATGGGACGTGAGGTAGTTAGAAACGTGAAGCGAGGACTAGCGGAGGGAGAAATAAAAGCAATGTGTAGGTTAGTGAGTTGTCCTGACAGTCCAGTGAGTTCACTAAGCAATGGGACGTGCGGTAGTTAGAAACGTGAAGCGAGGGCTAGCGGAGGGAGAAATACAAGCAATATGCTCGTTAGTGAGTTGTCCTGACAGTCCAGTGTGTTCACTAAGCTATGTGACGTGCGGTAGATATAAACGTGAAGTGAGGATTTGCGGAGGGAGAAATACAAGCAATATGTACGTCAGTGAATGATCCTGACAGTCCAGTGAGTTCACTAAGCTATGTGACGTGCGGTAGATATAAACGTGAAGCGAGGACTAGCGGAGGGAGAAATACAAGCAATGTGCACGTTAGTGAGTTGTCCTGACAGTCCAGTGAGTTCACTAAGCTATGTGACGCGCGGTAGTTAGAAACGTGAAGCGAGGGCTAGCGGAGGGAGAAATATAAGCAATATGCACGTTAGTGAGTTGTCCTGACAGTCCAGTGAGTTCACTAAGCTATGGGACGTGTGGTAGTTAGAAACGTGAAGCGAGGACTAGCGGAGGGAGAAATACAAGCAATATGTACGTTAGTGAGTTGTCCTGACAGTACAGTGAGTTCACTAAGCTATGGGACGTGCGGTAGATATAAACCTTAAATGAGGATTAGCGGAGGGAGAAATACAAGCAATATGCACGTTAGTGAGTTGTCCTGACAGTTCAGTGAGCTCACTAAGCTATGTGACGTGCGGTAGTTAGAAACGTGATGCGAGGGCTAGCGGAGGGAGAAATACAAGCAATATGCACGTTAGTGAGTTGTCCTGACAGTCCAGTGAGTTCACTAAGCTATGTGACGTGCGGTAGTTAGAAACGTGAAGCGAGGGCTAGCGGAGGGAGAAATACAAGCAATATGCACGTTAGTGAGTTGTCCTGACAGTCCAGTGAGTTCACTAAGCTATGGGACGTGCGGTAGGTAGAAACGTGAAGCGAGGGCTAGCGGAGGGAGAAATACAAGCAACATGCACGTTAGTGGGTTGTCCTGGCAGTCCAGTGAGTTCACTAAGCTATGGGACGTGCGGTAGATAGAAACGTGAAGCGAGGGCTAGCGGAGGGAGAAAAACAAGCAATATGCACGTTAGTGACTTGTCCTGACAGTCCAGTGTGTTCACTAAGCTATGGGACGTGCGGTAGTTAGAAACGTGAAGCGAGGGCTAGCGGAGGGAGAAATACAAGCAATATGCACGTTAGTGAGTTGTCCTGACAGTCCAGTGAGTTCACTAAGCTATGTGACGTGCGGTAGTTAGAAACGTGAAGCGAGGGCTAGCGGAGGGAGAAATACAAGCAATATGCACGTTAGTGAGTTGTCCTGACGGTCCAGTGAGTTCACTAAGCTATGGGACGTGCGGTAGTTAGAAACGTGAAGCGGTGGTTAGCGGAGGGAGAAATACAAGCAATATGTACGTTAGTGAGTTGTCGTGACAGTCCAGTGTGTTCACTAAGCTATGGGACGCGCGGTAGTTAGAAACGTGAAGCGAGGGCTAGCGGAGGGGGAAATACAAGCAATATGCACGTTAGTGAGTTGTCCTGACAGTCCAGTGAGTTCACTAAGCTATGGGACGTGAGGTAGTTAGAAACGTGAAGCGAGGGCTAGCGGAGGGAGAAATACAAGCAATATGCACGCTAGTGAGTTGTCCTGACAGTTCAGTGAGTTCACTAAGCTATGTGACGTGCGGTAGTTAGAAACGTGAAGCGAGGACTAGCGGAGGGAGAAATACAAGCAATATGCACGTTAGTGAGTTGTCCTGACAGTCCAGTGAGTTCACTAAGCTATGTGACGTGAGGTAGTTAGAAACGTGAAGCGAGGGCTAGCGGAGGGAGAAATACAAGCAATATACACGTTAGTGAGTTGTCCTGACAGTCCAGTGAGTTCACTAAGCTATGGGACGTGTGGTAGTTAGAAACGTGAAGCGAGGGCTAGCGGAGGCAGAAATACAAGCAATATGCACGTTAGTGAGTTGTCCTGACAGTCCAGTGAGTTCACTAAGCTATGTGACGTGAGGTAGTTAGAAACGTGAAGCGAGGGCTAGCGGAGGGAGAAATACAAGCAATATACACGTTAGTGAGTTGTCCTGACAGTCCAGTGAGTTCACTAAGCTATGGGACGTGTGGTAGTTAGAAACGTGAAGCGAGGGCTAGCGGAGGCAGAAATACAAGCAATATGCACGTTAGTGAGTTGTCCTGACAGTCCAGTGAGTTCACTAAGCTATGGGACGTGTGGTAGTTAGAAACGTGAAGCGAGGGCTAGCGGAGGGAGAAATACAAGCAATATGCACGCTAGTGAGTTGTCCTGACAGTTCAGTGAGTTCACTAAGCTATGGGACGTGCGGTAGGTAGAATCGTGAAGCGAGGACTAGCGGAGGGAGAAATACAAGCATTATGTACGTTAGTGAGTTGTCCTGACAGTCCAGTGAGTTCACTAAGCTATGGGACGTGTGGTAGTTAGAAACGTGAAGCGAGGGCTAGCGGAGGGAGAAATACAAGCAATATGCACGTTAGTGAGTTGTCCTGACAGTCCAGTGAGTTCAGTAAGCTATGGGACGTGCGGTAGGTAGAATCGTGAAGCGAGGACTAGCGGAGGGAGAAATACAAGCATTATGTACGTTAGTGAGTTGTCCTGACAGTCCAGTGAGTTCATTAAGCTATGGGACGTGTGGTAGTTAGAAACGTGAAGCGAGGGCTAGCGGAGGGAGAAATACAAGCAATATGCACGTTAGTGAGTTGTGTTGACCGTCCAGTGAGTTCACTAAGCTATGGGACGTGTGGTAGTTAGAAACGTGAAGCGAGGGCTAGCGGAGGGAGAAATACAAGCAATATGCACGTTAGTGAGTTGTCCTGACAGTCCAGTGAGTTCACTAAGCTATGGGACGTGTGGTAGTTAGAAACGTGAATCGAGGTCTAGCGGAGGGAGAAATACAAGCAATATGCACGTTAGTGAGTTGTCCTGACAGTCCAGTAGGTTCACTAAGCTATGGGACGTGTGGTAGTTAGAAACGTGAAGCGAGGGCTAGCGGAGGGAGAAATACAAGCAATATGCACGTTAGTGAGTTGTCCTGACGGTCCAGTGAGTTCACTAAGCTATGGGACGTGTGGTAGTTAGAAACGTGAAGCGAGGGCTAGCGGAGGGAGAAATACAAGCAATATGCACGTTAGTGAGTTGTCCTGACAGTCCAGTGTGTTCACTAAGCTATGGGACGTGCGGTAGATAGAAACGTGAAGCGAGGACTAGCGGAGGGAGAAATACAAGCAATATGCACGTTAGTGAGTTGTCCTGACAGTCCAGTTAGTTCACTAAGCTATGGGACGTGTGGTAGGTAGAATCGTGAAGCGAGGGCTAGCGGAGGTAGTAATGCAGGGAATGTGCACGTTAGTGAGTTGTCCTGACAGTCCAGTGAGTTCATTAAGCTATGGAACGTGCGGTAGATAGAATCGTGAAGCGAGGGCTAGCGGAGGGAGAAATACAAGCAATATGCACGTTAGTGAGTTGTCCTGACAGTCCAGTGTGTTCACTAAGCTATGGGACGTGCGGTAGATAGAAACGTGAAGCGAGGACTAGCGGAGGGAGAAATACAAGCAATATGCACGTTAGTGAGTTGTCCTGACAGTCCAGTGTGTTCACTAAGCTATGGAACATGCGGTAGATAGAATCGTGAAGCGAGGGCTAGCGGAGGGAGAAATACAAGCAATATGCACGTTAGTGAGTTGTCCTGACAGTCCAGTGAGTTCATTAAGCTATGGGACGTGTGGTAGGTAGAATCGTGAAGCGAGGGCTAGCGGAGGGAGAAATACAAGCAATATGCACGTTAGTGAGTTGTCCTGACAGTCCAGTGTGTTCACTAAGCTATGGGACGTGCGGTAGATAGAAACGTGAAGCGAGGACTAGCGGAGGGAGAAATACAAGCAATATGCACGTTAGTGAGTTGTCCTGACAGTCCAGTGAGTTCACTAAGCTATGGGACGTGTGGTAGGTAGAATCGTGAAGCGAGGGCTAGCGGAGGTAGTAATGCAGGGAATGTGCACGTTAGTGAGTTGTCCTGACAGTCCAGTGTGTTCATTAAGCTATGGAACGTGCGGTAGATAGAATCGTGAAGCGAGGGCTAGCGGAGGGAGAAATACAAGCAATATGCACGTTAGTGAGTTGTCCTGACAGTCCAGTGTGTTCACTAAGCTATGGGACGTGCGGTAGATAGAAACGTGAAGCGAGGACTAGCGGAGGGAGAAATACAAGCAATATGCACGTTAGTGAGTTGTCCTGACAGTCCAGTGTGTTCACTAAGCTATGGAACATGCGGTAGATAGAATCGTGAAGCGAGGGCTAGCGGAGGGAGAAATACAAGCAATATGCACGTTAGTGAGTTGTCCTGACAGTCCAGTGAGTTCATTAAGCTATGGGACGTGTGGTAGGTAGAATCGTGAAGCGAGGGCTAGCGGAGGGAGAAATACAAGCAATATGCACGTTAGTGAGTTGTCCTGACAGTTCAGTGTGTTCACTAAGCTATGGGACATGCGGTAGATAGAATCGTGAAGCGAGGGCTAGCGGAGGGAGAAATACAAGCAATATGCACGTTAGTGAGTTGTCCTGACAGTCCAGTGAGTTCATTAAGCTATGGGACGTGTGGTAGGTAGAATCGTGAAGCGAGGGCTAGCGGAGGGAGAAATACAAGCATTATGCACGTTAGTGAGTTGTCCTGACAGTCCAGTGTGTTCACTAAGCTATGGGACGTGTGGTAGGTAGAAACGTGAAGCGAGGGCTAGCGGAGGGAGAAATACAAGCAATATGCACGTTAGTGAGTTGTCCTGACAGTCCAGTGTGTTCACTAAGCTATGGGACGTGCGGTAGATAGAAACGTGAAGCGAGGACTAGCGGAGGGAGAAATACAAGCATTATGTACGTTAGTGAGTTGTCCTGACAGTCCAGTAGGTTCACTAAGCTATGGGACGTGCGGTAGGTAGAAACGTGAAGCGAGGGCTAGCGGAGGGAGAAATACAAGCAATATGCACGTTAGTGAGTTGTCCTGACAGTCCAGTAGGTTCATTAAGCTATGGGACGTGCGGTAGGTAGAAACGTGAAGCGAGGGCTAGCGGAGGGAGAAATACAAGCAATATGCACGTTAGTGAGTTGTCCTGACAGTCCAGTAGGTTCACTAAGCTATGGGACGTGCGGTAGGTAGAAACGTGAAGCGAGGACTAGCGGAGGGAGAAATACAAGCATTATGTACGTTAGTGAGTTGTCCTGACAGTCCAGTGAGTTCACTAAGCTATGGGACGTGTGGTAGGTAGAATTGTGAAGCGAGGGCTAGCGGAGGTAGTAATGCAGGGAATGTGCACGTTAGTGAGTTGTCCTGACAGTCCAAGAGGGAGAAGCGGCTTCACATATGAACTTGCCGCACAGTCTATCAACTTTTAATGACTTACAATATATATTGATGTAATCTATTCAATTTAGGGCAAGAACAGTAAAATTAAAATGTGCTCTGGGGAGCGCTGCAGTTCCGCAGCCCTCCTTTTATCGGCCGCCACTGGTTATGTTGTCTCATTGCCCCCTGCGACTTACTTGTTTCGATTATCGACACGGAAGAGAACCATGCAAGGACGTCGTTTTGTCAATATCGATGAGACAAAACAGAATGGCTAAACACGGTAACGGAAAGTAAGTTCTGTAAGTACTCGTAAGGTTCGAGAAGTACTAGCACAAAGAAGTCAATTTTAGTGAGCTAGTCTGTAAAAATCATTCAGCGTGACTGACTCCCTGAGGCAAATTCGCACCAACACAAATGTCTGATAAGTGTCTCTAATTTCATTGTAAATAATAGTTTACGTAATCGTTAGAGAACTGCCGTAATTACGAGTCCTTGTTGCGAAATAATAAGAAATAACAAAAACCTTGTAAGAAATTTTCACGGTACACAAGTGAGCATTTCCGTGGAAATTTCCGAAATGCGTCATAGCTGGCGCTGGCAACAATGAGTATTTGCTGGTGAACCTAGTCATAACAACGAAGAGAAGAAGCACTAAAGACAAGAGAGGATCGTCAGTTTAACTGGTTTATCAGTAAGTTATCTCGAATATGCGTGACCCTACGCACATGATAAAAGACAAACACGTGTACTCCTAACGACAAGTAACAAATATACCCTTCTTCAATAAGATATCCTTACCAGCCCTTACTGTTCTATAAACCTCGTGTTAATCGCCATACACATTTACAGAGAGACTCAAAGTGATAGTCAAATGTTTTGTCATATCATTGATATCCAAGAAATAAAAAAAAAGAAAGCGACTTGATATTTGAGAAAAGTGTAAGTATTGGAAAATTTAAACATAAAACAAGGTATATCTCGGAAATAATTAATTGCGCGTATTACAAAACGGATGTACATTTTTGTTTAGTAACAGAACGTTTCGGGGTAAGGGGCAATTTTCTTGAAACTTTGTCTGGCGTTCGTGAGATACGCTGAATATAACAAACTTCTTGTTTATCTGGTCGCAGAATTACACATAGGAAAAGTAACTTTCTTCCGCAAATTAGTTTGATTTCTATCCAGTATTGCATTCTACCAAATATTTCACATCGCAATTTTACTACAATTGCACGATTTCAGGACTTTTGAAGTAATAATATGTATCTTTACTTTCTCTCAAACTTCTTGGTGTACACTTGATTCTAAGTTATCTAGGTGTAATCATCTTAATTAGTAATGTACCACACAATCTCGAGTAATATTTTTATTTTGTCAACGGAAGTAAGACATTGATTTCTGACTGCTTCATTAGACGGTCACATTATGCCTTGGTTCAGCAGTGTATTGCACATATGCGGCAATTGGGTTATATTGATACAATACTCTTAATGCAAAAGAATTATTAAACGTGCAGCCTATAATTCTGTATATTTAAACTGACTACATTTAACCAAACTCAAATTACATACGGTTATCCGTGGACTGCCTATAGAAACTCAAACACTATAAGCGAAAGTTGAAAATTTGGTTGCTCTTTAACCCGTTTCATAGTATTTATGAGCATTTTAATTGTAACCTTAAATTTCTATTTTTAACTGTATTATCTTGACTTATATCGCAAAACACATTTTTGCGTACTTTTTATTATTAGAAATAAAATACGAATATAAAAAAAACCATAAACTAAAGTTCCATTAAATATTAGACTTCGCATTTAACTTCAGCCTTTTCCAAGGATGCCACGCGAACATTTTGTAGAAAACTCCCACCCCAAACTACATCTTCCATAAAACTGTTTAACAGAATTTTGATTTTCTCAAAAATAGATGTAACTATTCTAAGTGAACTGCCATATGTTTAACATATTTTCATCTTAAATAAAATGTATATCTTGAATTTTCTGTGAATGTACTCAGAAGTTCTCTTTATTCTGAATGACTTTTGTATAACTGATAAACTGTAAGAGACAGACAAAATATTACTATACAACAAATGTATATCTTGAATTTTCCGTGAATGTACTCAGAAGTTCTCTTTATTCTCAATGACTTTTGTATAACTGATAAACTGTAAGAGATAGACAAAATATTACTACACAACAAATGTACATCTTGAATTTTCTGTGAATGTACTCAGAAGTTCTCTTTATTCTCAATGACTTTTGTATAACTGATAAACTGTAAGAGATAGACAAAATATTACTACACAACAAATGTATATCTTGAATTTTCTGTGAATGTACTCAGACGTTCTCTTTATTCTGAATGACTTTTGTATAACTGATAAACTGTAAGAGATAGACAAAATATTACTACATAACAAATGTATATCTTGACTTTTCTGTGAATGTTCTCAGAAGTTCTCTTTATTCTGAATGACTTTTGTATAACTGATAAACTGTAAGAGATAGACAAAATTATACTACACAACAAATGTATATCTTGAATTTTCTGTGAATGTACTCAGACGTTCTCTTTATTCTGAATGACTTTTGTATAACTGATAAACTGTAAGAGATAGACAAAATATTACTACATAACAAATGTATATCTTGTATTTTCTGTGAATGTACTCAGAAGTTCTCTTTATTCTGAATGACTTTTGTATAACTGATAAACTGTAAGAGATACACAAAATATTACTACATAACAAATGTATATCTTGAATTTTCTGTGAATGTACTCAGAAGTTCTCTTTATTCTGAATGACTTTTGTATAACTGATAAACTGTAAGAGATAGACAAAATATTACTACATAACAAATGTATATCTTGTATTTTCTGTGAATGTACTCAGAAGTTCTCTTTATTCTGAATGACTTTTGTATAACTGATAAACTGTAAGAGATAGACAAAATATTACTACATAACAAATGTATATCTTGTATTTTCTGTGAATGTACTCAGAAGTTCTCTTTATTCTGAATGACTTTTGTATAACTGATAAACTGTAAGAGATAGACAAAATATTACTACACAACAAATGTATATCCTTAATTTTCTGTGAATGTACTCAGAAGTTCTCTTTATTCTGAATGACTTTTGTATAACTGATAAACTGTAAGAGATAGACAAAATATTACTACACAACAAATGTATATCCTTAATTTTCTGTGAATGTACTCAGAAGTTCTCTTTATTCTGAATGACTTTTGTATAACTGATAAACTGTAAGAGTTAGACAAAATATTACTACATAACAAATGTATATCTTGTATTTTCTGTGAATGTACTCAGAAGTTCTCTTCATTCTGAATGACTTTTGTATAACTGATAAACTGTAAGAGATAGACAAAATATTACTACACAACAAATGTATATCTTGTATTTTCTGTGAATGTACTCAGAAGTTCTCTTCATTCTGAATGACTTTTGTATAACTGATAAACTGTAAGAGATAAACAAAATATTACTGCACAACAAATGTATATCCTGAATTTTCTGTGAATGTACTCAGAAGTTCTCTTTATTCTCAATGACTTTTGTATAACTGATAAACTGTAAGAGATAGACAGAATATTACTACATTACAAGTGTATATCTTGTTGAAATATACAACTTATATTAGATGGATTGCTGCTAATAGTTGAAATTTTCCAATACTTATACCAGTTCCATATACCAAGTCGTTATTCCTTTATATCTCTTCGACATACAAAGAGAATGTAATTACTAAGTTATCACAAAACATTTGACTATCACTTAAAGCGTTTTGTACCCAAAGTTTATTACTCTATGAGTTGACTCACCTAGCTCGATGGTCCAGCACGCGCACCACAACAGTCACATCATCTTATACTGACTGCTCCTCTTTGTCAACTCAATTCAACAGAAGCTACTTTGGCAAGGAGGGGGGAACCAATACGTCACAACCAACACTGCCGGCCACTTTACGCCTCAGCGCATGCGCGTAAGTCCATAAACACTTCGTTTGCAACTAGATTGTTAAAATAAATTTGTATATGTTATTAGCAAAAGTCGGATTTAAAAGCAACTGTGTACTCAAATGTTTACTTTGTGTCACTAAACAGTTTCTTGAATGTTAATAAATTAGCTACACATTGTGTGCTTTTCGTAATTGAGTTTTGGGAAAACATTTAATGTGTGCATTTATATGACTTTCTCTGTGACAAGTTAGGAACAACGATAACTTTAGTGGACGGAGAGGTGAGGTGAGAACATTCTAACGGAGCACAGACTTGAGGAGACAGGACGCTCCCTAAGAGGTACAGAATAACATTTCCGCGTCCTACATTACGTTAACTAGGCTCAATAGATCCGCATCACAAGCGTGTCTGGACCGAGGGAAATTCTAGATAAGGCTTTCCCTGAAAAACGGAACTCTAGTAACTCTAAGCTGTATGTACCCTGTACTCATTTGAACATCATTTCATTCATCGTCCGATATGACTTAACGTTGGGGGTTTTTCTCTTATCCTGAAAGATGAATGTCTGGTAACTCTAAGCTCTATGTACCCTGTACTCATTTGAACATCATTTCAATCATCGTCCGATATGATCTAACGTTGGAGGTTTTCTCTTATCCTGAAAGATGAATGTCTGGTAACTCTAAGCTCTATGTACCCTGTACTCATTTGAACATCATTTCATTCATCGTCCGATATGACTTAACGTTGGAGGTTTTCTCTTATCCTGAAAGATGAATGTCTAGTAACTCTAAGCTCTATGTACCCTGTACTCATTTGAACATCATTTCATTCATCGCCCGATATGACTTAACGTTGGAGGTTTTCTCTTATCCTGAAAGATGAATGTCTGGTAACTCTAAGCTCTATGTACCCTGTACTCATTTGAACATCATTTCATTCATCGTCCGATATGACTTAACGTTGGAGGTTTTCTCTTATCCTGAAAGATGAATGTCTGGTAACTCTAAGCTCTATGTACCCTGTACTCATTTGAACATCATTTCAATCATCGTCCGATATGACTTAACGTTGGAGGTTTTCTCTTATCCTGAAAGATGAATGTCTGGTAACTCTAAGCTCTATGTGCCCTGTACTCATTTGAACATCATTTCATTCATCGTCCGATATGACTTAACGTTGGAGGTTTTCTCTTATCCTGAAAGATGAATGTCTGGTACCTCTAAGCTCTATGTACCCTGTACTCATTTGAACATCATTTCATTCATCGCCCGATATGACTTAACGTTGGGGGTTTTTCTCTTATCCTGAAAGATGAATGTCTGGTAACTCTAAGCTCTATGTACCCTGTACTCATTTGTACATCATTTCATTCATCGTCCGATATGACTTAACGTTGGAGGTTTTCTCTTATCCTGAAAGATGAATGTCTGGTAACTCTAAGCTCTATGTACCCTGTACTCATTTGAACATCATTTCATTCATCGCCCGATATGACTTAACGTTGGGGGTTTTTCTCTTATCCTGAAAGATGAATGTCTAGTAACTCTAAGCTCTATGTACCCTGTACTCATTTGAACATCATTGCATTCATCGTCCGATATGACTTAACGTTGGGGGTTTTTCTCTTATCCTGAAAGATGAATGTCTAGTAACTCTAAGCTCTATGTACCCTGTACTCATTTAAACATCATTTCATTCATCGTCCGATATGACTTAACGTTGGGGGTTTTTCTCTTATCCTGAAAGATGAATGTCTGGTAACTCTAAGCTCTATGTACCCTGTACTCATTTAAACATCATTTCATTCATCGTCCAATATGGCTTAACGTTGGAGGTTTTCTCTTATCCTGAAAGATGAATGTCTGGTAACTCTAAGCTCTATGTACCCTGTACTCATTTGAACATCATTTCATCCATCGTCCGACATGACTTAACGTTGGAGGTTTTCTCTTATCCTGAAAGATGAATGTCTGGTAACTCTAAGCTCTATGTACCCTGTACTCATTTGAACATCATTTCATTCATCGTCCGATATGACTTAACGTTGGCGGTTTTTCTCTTATCCTGAAAGATGAATGTCTGGTAACTCTAAGCTCTATGTACAATGTACTCATTTGAACATCATTTCATTCATCGTCCGATATGACTTAACGTTGGGGGTTTTTCTCTTATCCTGAAAGATGAATGTCTGGTAACTCTAAGCTCTATGTACCCTGTACTCATTTGAACATCATTTCATCCATCGTCCGACATAACTTAACGCTGGAGGTATTCTCTTATCTTGAAAGATGAATGTCTGGTAACTCTAAGCTCTATGTATCCTGTACTCATTTGTACATCATTTCATTCATCGCCCGATATGACTTAACGTTGGGGGTTTTTCTCTTATCCTGAAAGATGTATGTTTGGTAACTCTAAGCTCTACGTACCCTGTACTCGTTTGGTCATCATTTCAGTCATCGTCCGATATGACTTAACGTTGGAGGTTTTCTCTTATCCTGAAAGATGAATGTCTGGTAACTCTAAGCTCTATGTATCCTGTACTCATTTAAACATCATTTCATTCATCGTCCGATATGACTTAACGTTGGGGTTTTTTCTCTTATCCTGAAAGATGTACGTTTGGTAACTCTAAGCTCTACGTACCCTGTACTAATTTGAACATCATTTCATTCATCGTCCGATATGAGTTAACGTTGGGGTTTTTTCTCTTATCGTGAAAGATGAATGTCTGGTAACTCTGAGCTCTATGTACCCTGTACTTATTTAAACATCATTTCATTCATCGTCCGATATGTCTTAACGTTGGAGGTTTTCTCTTATCCTGAAAGATGAATGTCCGGTAACTCTGAGCTCTATTTACCCTGTACTCATTTAAACATCATTTCATTCATCGTCCGATATAACTTAACGTTGGGGTTTTTTCTCTTATCGTGAAAGATGAATGTCTGGTAACTCTGAGCTCTATGTACCCTGTACTCATTTCAACATGATTTCATTCGTCTGATATGACTTAACGTTGGAGGTTTTCTCTTATCCTGAAAGATGAATGTCTGGTAACACTGAGCTCTATGTACCCTGTACTCATTTAAACATCATTTCATTCATCGTCCGATATAACTTAAAGTTGGAGGTTTTCTCTTATCCTGAAAGATGAATGTCTGGTAACTCTAAGCTCTATGTACCCTGTACTCATTTGAACATCATTTCATTCATCGTCCGATATAACTTAACGTTGGAGGTTTTCTCATATCCTGAAATATGAATGTCTAGTAACTGTAATCTCTATGTACCCTGTACTCATTTAAACATCATTTCAATCACCGTCCGATATGATCTAACGTTGGAGGTTTTCTCTTATCCTGAAAGATGAAGGTCTGGTAACTCTAAGCTCTATGTACTCTGTACTCATTTAAACATCATGTCATTCATCGTCCGATATAACTTAACGTTGGAGGTTTTCTCTTATCCTGAAAGATAAATGTCTAGTAACTCAAATCTCTATGTACCCTGTACTCATTTGAACATCATTTCAATCATCGTCCGATATGATCTAACGTTAGAGGTTTTCTCTTATCCTGAAAGATGAATGTCTGGTAACTCTGAGCTCTATGTACCCTGTACTCATTTAAACATCATTTTATTCATCGTCCGATATAACTTAACGTTGGAGGTTTTCTCTTATCCTGAAAGATGAATGTCTGGTAACTCTAAGCTCTATGTACCTGTACTCATTTGAACATCACTTCATTCATTGTCCGATATGACTTAACGTTGGAGGTTTTCCCATTTCCTGAAAGATGAATGTCTGGTAACTCTAAGCTCTATGTACCTGTACTCATTTGAACATCACTTCATTCATCGTCCGATATGACTTAACGTTGGAGGTTTTCCCATTTCCTGAAAGATGAATGTCTGGTAACTCTAAGCTCTATGTACCTGTACTCATTTGAACATCACTTCATTCATCGTCCGATATGACTTAACGTTGGAGGTTTTCTCTTATCCTGAAAGATGAATGTCTGGTAACTCTAAGCTCTATGTACCCTGTACTCATTTGAACATCATTTCAATCATCGTCCGATATGACTTAACGTTGGAGGTTTTCTCTTATCCTGAAAGATGAATGTCTGGTAACTCTAAGCTCTATGTGCCCTGTACTCATTTGAACATCATTTCATTCATCGTCCGATATGACTTAACGTTGGAGGTTTTCTCTTATCCTGAAAGATGAATGTCTGGTACCTCTAAGCTCTATGTACCCTGTACTCATTTGAACATCATTTCATTCATCGCCCGATATGACTTAACGTTGGGGGTTTTTCTCTTATCCTGAAAGATGAATGTCTGGTAACTCTAAGCTCTATGTACCCTGTACTCATTTGTACATCATTTCATTCATCGTCCGATATGACTTAACGTTGGAGGTTTTCTCTTATCCTGAAAGATGAATGTCTGGTAACTCTAAGCTCTATGTACCCTGTACTCATTTGAACATCATTTCATTCATCGCCCGATATGACTTAACGTTGGGGGTTTTTCTCTTATCCTGAAAGATGAATGTCTAGTAACTCTAAGCTCTATGTACCCTGTACTCATTTGAACATCATTGCATTCATCGTCCGATATGACTTAACGTTGGGGGTTTTTCTCTTATCCTGAAAGATGAATGTCTAGTAACTCTAAGCTCTATGTACCCTGTACTCATTTAAACATCATTTCATTCATCGTCCGATATGACTTAACGTTGGGGGTTTTTCTCTCATCCTGAAAGATGAATGTCTGGTAACTCTAAGCTCTATGTACCCTGTACTCATTTAAACATCATTTCATTCATCGTCCAATATGGCTTAACGTTGGAGGTTTTCTCTTATCCTGAAAGATGAATGTCTGGTAACTCTAAGCTCTGTGTACCCTGTACTCATTTGAACATCATTTCATCCATCGTCCGACATGACTTAACGTTGGAGGTTTTCTCTTATCCTGAAAGATGAATGTCTGGTAACTCTAAGCTCTATGTACCCTGTACTCATTTGAACATCATTTCATTCATCGTCCGATATGACTTAACGTTGGGGGTTTTTCTCTTATCCTGAAAGATGAATGTCTGGTAACTCTAAGCTCTATGTACAATGTACTCATTTGAACATCATTTCATTCATCGTCCGATATGACTTAACGTTGGGGGTTTTTCTCTTATCCTGAAAGATGAATGTCTGGTAACTCTAAGCTCTATGTACCCTGTACTCATTTGAACATCATTTCATCCATCGTCCGACATAACTTAACGCTGGAGGTATTCTCTTATCTTGAAAGATGAATGTCTGGTAACTCTAAGCTCTATGTATCCTGTACTCATTTGTACATCATTTCATTCATCGCCCGATATGACTTAACTTTGGGGGTTTTTCTCTTATCCTGAAAGATGTATGTTTGGTAACTCTAAGCTCTACGTACCCTGTACTCATTTGGTCATCATTTCATTCATCGTCCGATATGACTTAACGTTGGAGGTTTTCTCTTATCCTGAAAGATGAATGTCTGGTAACTCTAAGCTCTATGTATCCTGTACTCATTTAAACATCATTTCATTCATCGTCCGATATGACTTAACGTTGGGTTTTTTTCTCTTATCCTGAAAGATGTACGTTTGGTAACTCTAAGCTCTACGTACCCTGTACTAATTTGAACATCATTTCATTCATCGTCCGATATGACTTAACGTTGGGGTTTTTTCTCTTATCGTGAAAGATGAATGTCTGGTAACTCTGAGCTCTATGTACCCTGTACTTATTTAAACATCATTTCATTCATCGTCCGATATGTCTTAACGTTGGAGGTTTTCTCTTATCCTGAAAGATGAATGTCCGGTAACTCTGAGCTCTATTTACCCTGTACTCATTTAAACATCATTTCATTCATCGTCCGATATAACTTAACGTTGGGGTTTTTTCTCTTATCGTGAAAGATGAATGTCTGGTAACTCTGAGCTCTATGTACCCTGTACTCATTTCAACATGATTTCATTCGTCTGATATGACTTAACGTTGGAGGTTTTCTCTTATCCTGAAAGATGAATGTCTGGTAACTCTGAGCTCTATGTACCCTGTACTCATTTAAACATCATTTCATTCATCGTCCGATATAACTTAACGTTGGAGGTTTTCTCTTATCCTGAAAGATGAATGTCTGGTAACTCTAAGCTCTATGTACCCTGTACTCATTTGAACATCATTTCATTCATCGTCCGATATAACTTAACGTTGGAGGTTTTCTCATATCCTGAAATATGAATGTCTAGTAACTGTAATCTCTATGTACCCTGTACTCATTTAAACATCATTTCAATCACCGTCCGATATGATCTAACGTTGGAGGTTTTCTCTTATCCTGAAAGATGAAGGTCTGGTAACTCTAAGCTCTATGTACTCTGTACTCATTTAAACATCATGTCATTCATCGTCCGATATAACTTAACGTTGGAGGTTTTCTCTTATCCTGAAAGATAAATGTCTAGTAACTCAAATCTCTATGTACCCTGTACTCATTTGAACATCATTTCAATCATCGTCCGATATGATCTAACGTTAGAGGTTTTCTCTTATCCTGAAAGATGAATGTCTGGTAACTCTGAGCTCTATGTACCCTGTACTCATTTAAACATCATTTCATTCATCGTCCGATATAACTTAACGTTGGAGGTTTTCTCTTATCCTGAAAGATGAATGTCTGGTAACTCTAAGCTCTATGTACCCTGTACTCATTTGAACATCATTTCATTCATCGTCCGATATAACTTAACGTTGGAGGTTTTCTCTTATCCTGAAAGATGAATGTCTGGTAATTCTAAGCTCTATGTACCCTGTACTCATTTAAACATCACTTCAATCATCGTCCGATATGATCTAGCGTTGGAGGTTTTCTCTTATCCTGAAAGATGAAGGTCTGGTAACTCTAAGCTCTATGTACTCTGTACTCATTTAAACATCATGTCATTCATCGTCCGATATAACTTAACGTTGGAGGTTTTCTCTTATCCTGAAAGATAAATGTCGAGTAACTCAAATCTCTATGTACCCTGTACTCATTTGAACATCATTTAAATCATCGTCCGATATGATCTAACGTTGGAGGTTTTCTCTTATCCTGGAAGATGAATGTCTGGTAACTCTAATCTCTATGTACCCTGAACTCATTTGTACATCATTTCATTCATCGTCCGATATGACTTAACGTTGGAGGTTTTCTCTTATCCTGAAAGATGAATGTCTAATAACTATAAGCTCTATGTATCCTGTACTCATTTGAACATCATCTCATTCATCGTCCGGCATGACTAAACGTTGGAGGTTTTCTCTTATCCTGAAAGATGAATGTCTAGTAACTCTAACCTCTATGTACCTTGTACTCATTTGAAAATCATTTCATTGATTGACCGATATGACTTAACGTTGAAGGTTTTCTCTTATCCTGAAAGATGAATGTCTGGTAACTCTAACCTCTATGTACCCTGCACTCATTTGAACATCATTTCATTCATTGACCGATATGACTTAACGTTGTAGCTTTTCTCTTATCCTGAAAGATGAATGTCTGGTAACTCTAAGCTCTATGTAACCTGTACTCATTTGAACATCATTTAATTCATCGTCCGATATGACTTAACGTTGGAGGTTTTCCCATTTCCTGAAAGATGAATGTCTGGTAACTCTAAGCTCTATGTACCTGTACTCATTTGAACATCACTTCATTCATTGTCCGATATGACTTAACGTTGGAGGTTTTCCCATTTCCTGAAAGATGAATGTCTGGTAACTCTAAGCTCTATGTACCTGTACTCATTTGAACATCACTTCATTCATCGTCCGATATGACTTAACGTTGGAGGTTTTTCCATTTCCTGAAAGATGAATGTCTGGTAACTCTAAGCTCTATGTACCTGTACTCATTTGAACATCACTTCATTCATCGTCCGATATGACTTAACGTTGGAGGTTTTCCCATTTCCTGAAAGATGAATGTCTGGTAACTCTAAGCTCTATGTACCTGTACTCATTTGAACATCACTTCATTCATCGTCCGATATGACTTAACGTTGGAGGTTTTCCCATTTCCTGAAAGATGAATGTCTGGTAACTCTAAGCTCTATGTACCCTGTACTCATTTAACATCATTTCATTCATCGTCCAATATGACTTAACGTTGGAGGTTTTCTCTTATCCTGAAAGATGAATGTCTGGTATCTCTAAGCTCTATGTACCCTGTACTCATTTGAACATCATTTCATTCATTGACCGATATGACTTAACATTGGAGGTTTTCTCTTATCCTGAAAGATGAATGTCTGGTAACTCTAAGCTCTATGTGCCCTGTACTCTATCTAAACATCATTTCATTCATCGTCCGATATGACTTAACGTTGGAGGTTTTCTCTTATCCTGAAAGATGAATGTCTGGTAACTCTAAGCTCTATGTACCCTGTACTCATTTGAACATCAATTCATTCATTGACCGATATGACTTAACGTTGGAGGATTTCCCTTATCCTGAACGATGAATGTCTGGTAACGCTAAGCTTTATGCACCCTGTACTCATTTGAACATCATTTCATTCATCGTCCGATATGACTTAACGTAGGAGGTTTCTCTTATCCTGAAAGATGAATGTCTGGTAACTCTAAGCTCTATGTACCCTGTACTCATTTGAACATCATTTCATTCATTGACCGATATGACTTAATGTTGAAGGGTTTCTCTTATCCTGAAAGATGATGTCTGGTAACTCTAAGCTCTATGTACCCTGTACTCATTTGAACATCATTTCATTCATCGTACGATATGACTTAACGTTGGAGATTTTCTCTTATCCTGAAAGATGAATGTCTGCTAACTCTAAGCTATATGTACCCTGTACTCATTTGAATATCATTTCATTCATCGTCCGATATGACTTAACGTTGGAGGTTTTCTCTTATCCTGAAAGATGAACGTCCGGCAGCTTTAAGCTCTATGTACCCTGTACTCATTTGAACATCAATTCATTCACTGACCGATATGACTTAACGTTGGAGGATTTCCCTTATCCTGAACGATGAATGTCTGGTAACGCTAAGCTTTATGTACCCTGTACTCATTTGAACATCATTTCATTCATCGTCCGATATGACTTAACGTTGGAGGTTTCTCTTATCCTGAAAGATGAACGTCCGGTAGCTTTAAGCTCTATGTACCCTGTACTCATTTGAACATCATTTCATTCATCGTCCGATATGACTTAACGTTGGAGGTTTTCTCTTATCCTGAAATATGAATGTCTAGTAACTCTAACCTCTATGTACCCTGTACTCATTTGAACATCATTTCATTGATTGACCGATATGACTTAACGTTGGAGGTTTTCTCTTATCCTGAAAGATGAATGTCTGGTAACTCTAACCTCTATGTACCCTGCACTCATTTGAACATCGTTTCATTCATTGACCGATATGACTTAACGTTGGAGGTTTTCTCTTATCCTGAAAGATGAATGTCTGGTAACTCTAAGCTCTATGTGCCCTGTACTCATTTAAACATCATTTCATTCATCGTCCTTTATGACTTAACGTTGGAGGTTTTCTCTTATCCTGAAAGATGAATGTCTGGTAACTCTAAGCTCTATGTACCCTGTACTCATTTGAACATCAATTCATTCATTGACCGATATGACTTAACGTTGGAGGTTTTCCCTTATCCTGAAAGATGAATGTCTGGTAACGCTAAGCTTTATGTACCCTGTACTCATTTGAACATCATTTCATTCATCGTCCGATATGACTTAACGTTGGAGGTTTCTCTTATCCTGAAAGATGAATGTCTGGTAACTCTAAGCTTTATGTACCCTGTACTCATTTGAACATCATTTCATTCATCGTCCGATATGACTTAACGTTGGAGGTTTCTCTTATCCTGAAAGATGAATGTCTGGTAACTCTAAGCTCTATGTACCCTGTACGCATTTGAACATCATTTCATTCATCGTCCGTTATAACTTAACGTTGGAGGTTTCTCTTATCCTGAAAGATGAATGTCTGGTAACTCTAAGCTCTATGTACCCTGTACTCACTTGAACATCATTTCATTCATTGACCGATATGACTTAATGTTGAAGGGTTTCTCTTATCCTGAAAGATGATGTCTGGTAACTCTAAGCTCTATGTACCCTGTACTCATTTGAACATCATTTCTTTCATCGTCCGATATAACTTAACGTTGGAGGTTTCTCTTATCCTGAAAGATGAATGTCTGGTAACTCTAAGCTCTATGTACCCTGTACTCATTTAAACATTATTTCATTCATCGTCCGATATGACTTAACGTTGGAGATTTTCCCTTATCCTGAAAGATGAATGTCTGGTAACTCTAAGCTCTATGTACCCTGTACTCATTTAAACATCATTTCATTCATCGTCCGATATGACTTAACGTTGGAGGTTTTCTCTTATCCTGAAAGATGAATGTCTAGTAACTCTAACCTCTATGTAACCTGTACTCATTTGAACATCATTTCATTCATCGTACGATATGACTTAACGTTGTAGCTTTTCTCTTATCCTGAAAAATGAATGTCTGGTAACTCTAAGCACTATGTGCCCTGTACTCATTTGAACATCGTTTCATTCATTGACCGATATGACTTAACGTTGTAGCTTTTCTCTTATCCTGAAAAATGAATGTCTGGTAACTCTAAGCACTATGTGACCTGTACTCATTTGAACATCATTTCATTCATTGTCCGATATGACTTAACGTTGGAGGTTTTCCCTTATCCTGAAAGATGAATGTCTGGTAACTCTAACCTCTATGTACCCTGCACTCATTTGAACATCGTTTCATTCATTGACCGATATGACTTAACGTTGGAGGTTTTCTCTTATCCTGAAAGATGAATGTCTGGTAACTCTAAGCTCTATGTGCCCTGTACTCATTTAAACATCATTTCATTCATCGTCCGATATGACTTAACGTTGGAGGTTTTCTCTTATCCTGAAAGATGAATGTCTGCTAACTCTAAGCTCTATGTACCCTGTACTCATTTGAACATCATTTCATTCATCGCCCGATATGACTTAACGTTGGGGGTTTTTCTCTTATCCTGAAAGATGAATGTCTGGTAACTCTAAGCTCTATGTACCCTGTACTCATTTGTACATCATTTCATTCATCGTCCGATATGACTTAACGTTGGAGGTTTTCTCTTATCCTGAAAGATGAATGTCTGGTAACTCTAAGCTCTATGTACCCTGTACTCATTTGAACATCATTTCATTCATCGCCCGATATGACTTAACGTTGGGGGTTTTTCTCTTATCCTGAAAGATGAATGTCTAGTAACTCTAAGCTCTATGTACCCTGTACTCATTTGAACATCATTGCATTCATCGTCCGATATGACTTAACGTTGGGGGTTTTTCTCTTATCCTGAAAGATGAATGTCTAGTAACTCTAAGCTCTATGTACCCTGTACTCATTTAAACATCATTTCATTCATCGTCCGATATGACTTAACGTTGGGGGTTTTTCTCTTATCCTGAAAGATGAATGTCTGGTAACTCTAAGCTCTATGTACCCTGTACTCATTTAAACATCATTTCATTCATCGTCCAATATGGCTTAACGTTGGAGGTTTTCTCTTATCCTGAAAGATGAATGTCTGGTAACTCTAAGCTCTATGTACCCTGTACTCATTTGAACATCATTTCATCCATCGTCCGACATGACTTAACGTTGGAGGTTTTCTCTTATCCTGAAAGATGAATGTCTGGTAACTCTAAGCTCTATGTACCCTGTACTCATTTGAACATCATTTCATTCATCGTCCGATATGACTTAACGTTGGCGGTTTTTCTCTTATCCTGAAAGATGAATGTCTGGTAACTCTAAGCTCTATGTACAATGTACTCATTTGAACATCATTTCATTCATCGTCCGATATGACTTAACGTTGGGGGTTTTTCTCTTATCCTGAAAGATGAATGTCTGGTAACTCTAAGCTCTATGTACCCTGTACTCATTTGAACATCATTTCATCCATCGTCCGACATAACTTAACGCTGGAGGTATTCTCTTATCTTGAAAGATGAATGTCTGGTAACTCTAAGCTCTATGTATCCTGTACTCATTTGTACATCATTTCATTCATCGCCCGATATGACTTAACGTTGGGGGTTTTTCTCTTATCCTGAAAGATGTATGTTTGGTAACTCTAAGCTCTACGTACCCTGTACTCGTTTGGTCATCATTTCAGTCATCGTCCGATATGACTTAACGTTGGAGGTTTTCTCTTATCCTGAAAGATGAATGTCTGGTAACTCTAAGCTCTATGTATCCTGTACTCATTTAAACATCATTTCATTCATCGTCCGATATGACTTAACGTTGGGGTTTTTTCTCTTATCCTGAAAGATGTACGTTTGGTAACTCTAAGCTCTACGTACCCTGTACTAATTTGAACATCATTTCATTCATCGTCCGATATGAGTTAACGTTGGGGTTTTTTCTCTTATCGTGAAAGATGAATGTCTGGTAACTCTGAGCTCTATGTACCCTGTACTTATTTAAACATCATTTCATTCATCGTCCGATATGTCTTAACGTTGGAGGTTTTCTCTTATCCTGAAAGATGAATGTCCGGTAACTCTGAGCTCTATTTACCCTGTACTCATTTAAACATCATTTCATTCATCGTCCGATATAACTTAACGTTGGGGTTTTTTCTCTTATCGTGAAAGATGAATGTCTGGTAACTCTGAGCTCTATGTACCCTGTACTCATTTCAACATGATTTCATTCGTCTGATATGACTTAACGTTGGAGGTTTTCTCTTATCCTGAAAGATGAATGTCTGGTAACACTGAGCTCTATGTACCCTGTACTCATTTAAACATCATTTCATTCATCGTCCGATATAACTTAAAGTTGGAGGTTTTCTCTTATCCTGAAAGATGAATGTCTGGTAACTCTAAGCTCTATGTACCCTGTACTCATTTGAACATCATTTCATTCATCGTCCGATATAACTTAACGTTGGAGGTTTTCTCATATCCTGAAATATGAATGTCTAGTAACTGTAATCTCTATGTACCCTGTACTCATTTAAACATCATTTCAATCACCGTCCGATATGATCTAACGTTGGAGGTTTTCTCTTATCCTGAAAGATGAAGGTCTGGTAACTCTAAGCTCTATGTACTCTGTACTCATTTAAACATCATGTCATTCATCGTCCGATATAACTTAACGTTGGAGGTTTTCTCTTATCCTGAAAGATAAATGTCTAGTAACTCAAATCTCTATGTACCCTGTACTCATTTGAACATCATTTCAATCATCGTCCGATATGATCTAACGTTAGAGGTTTTCTCTTATCCTGAAAGATGAATGTCTGGTAACTCTGAGCTCTATGTACCCTGTACTCATTTAAACATCATTTTATTCATCGTCCGATATAACTTAACGTTGGAGGTTTTCTCTTATCCTGAAAGATGAATGTCTGGTAACTCTAAGCTCTATGTACCTGTACTCATTTGAACATCACTTCATTCATTGTCCGATATGACTTAACGTTGGAGGTTTTCCCATTTCCTGAAAGATGAATGTCTGGTAACTCTAAGCTCTATGTACCTGTACTCATTTGAACATCACTTCATTCATCGTCCGATATGACTTAACGTTGGAGGTTTTCCCATTTCCTGAAAGATGAATGTCTGGTAACTCTAAGCTCTATGTACCTGTACTCATTTGAACATCACTTCATTCATCGTCCGATATGACTTAACGTTGGAGGTTTTCTCTTATCCTGAAAGATGAATGTCTGGTAACTCTAAGCTCTATGTACCCTGTACTCATTTGAACATCATTTCAATCATCGTCCGATATGACTTAACGTTGGAGGTTTTCTCTTATCCTGAAAGATGAATGTCTGGTAACTCTAAGCTCTATGTGCCCTGTACTCATTTGAACATCATTTCATTCATCGTCCGATATGACTTAACGTTGGAGGTTTTCTCTTATCCTGAAAGATGAATGTCTGGTACCTCTAAGCTCTATGTACCCTGTACTCATTTGAACATCATTTCATTCATCGCCCGATATGACTTAACGTTGGGGGTTTTTCTCTTATCCTGAAAGATGAATGTCTGGTAACTCTAAGCTCTATGTACCCTGTACTCATTTGTACATCATTTCATTCATCGTCCGATATGACTTAACGTTGGAGGTTTTCTCTTATCCTGAAAGATGAATGTCTGGTAACTCTAAGCTCTATGTACCCTGTACTCATTTGAACATCATTTCATTCATCGCCCGATATGACTTAACGTTGGGGGTTTTTCTCTTATCCTGAAAGATGAATGTCTAGTAACTCTAAGCTCTATGTACCCTGTACTCATTTGAACATCATTGCATTCATCGTCCGATATGACTTAACGTTGGGGGTTTTTCTCTTATCCTGAAAGATGAATGTCTAGTAACTCTAAGCTCTATGTACCCTGTACTCATTTAAACATCATTTCATTCATCGTCCGATATGACTTAACGTTGGGGGTTTTTCTCTCATCCTGAAAGATGAATGTCTGGTAACTCTAAGCTCTATGTACCCTGTACTCATTTAAACATCATTTCATTCATCGTCCAATATGGCTTAACGTTGGAGGTTTTCTCTTATCCTGAAAGATGAATGTCTGGTAACTCTAAGCTCTGTGTACCCTGTACTCATTTGAACATCATTTCATCCATCGTCCGACATGACTTAACGTTGGAGGTTTTCTCTTATCCTGAAAGATGAATGTCTGGTAACTCTAAGCTCTATGTACCCTGTACTCATTTGAACATCATTTCATTCATCGTCCGATATGACTTAACGTTGGGGGTTTTTCTCTTATCCTGAAAGATGAATGTCTGGTAACTCTAAGCTCTATGTACAATGTACTCATTTGAACATCATTTCATTCATCGTCCGATATGACTTAACGTTGGGGGTTTTTCTCTTATCCTGAAAGATGAATGTCTGGTAACTCTAAGCTCTATGTACCCTGTACTCATTTGAACATCATTTCATCCATCGTCCGACATAACTTAACGCTGGAGGTATTCTCTTATCTTGAAAGATGAATGTCTGGTAACTCTAAGCTCTATGTATCCTGTACTCATTTGTACATCATTTCATTCATCGCCCGATATGACTTAACTTTGGGGGTTTTTCTCTTATCCTGAAAGATGTATGTTTGGTAACTCTAAGCTCTACGTACCCTGTACTCATTTGGTCATCATTTCATTCATCGTCCGATATGACTTAACGTTGGAGGTTTTCTCTTATCCTGAAAGATGAATGTCTGGTAACTCTAAGCTCTATGTATCCTGTACTCATTTAAACATCATTTCATTCATCGTCCGATATGACTTAACGTTGGGTTTTTTTCTCTTATCCTGAAAGATGTACGTTTGGTAACTCTAAGCTCTACGTACCCTGTACTAATTTGAACATCATTTCATTCATCGTCCGATATGACTTAACGTTGGGGTTTTTTCTCTTATCGTGAAAGATGAATGTCTGGTAACTCTGAGCTCTATGTACCCTGTACTTATTTAAACATCATTTCATTCATCGTCCGATATGTCTTAACGTTGGAGGTTTTCTCTTATCCTGAAAGATGAATGTCTGCTAACTCTAAGCTATATGTACCCTGTACTCATTTGAATATCATTTCATTCATCGTCCGATATGACTTAACGTTGGAGGTTTTCTCTTATCCTGAAAGATGAACGTCCGGCAGCTTTAAGCTCTATGTACCCTGTACTCATTTGAACATCATTTCAATCATCGTCCGATATGATCTAACGTTAGAGGTTTTCTCTTATCCTGAAAGATGAATGTCTGGTAACTCTGAGCTCTATGTACCCTGTACTCATTTGGTCATCATTTCATTCATCGTCCGATATGACTTAACGTTGGAGGTTTTCTCTTATCCTGAAAGATGAATGTCTGGTAACTCTAAGCTCTATGTATCCTGTACTCATTTAAACATCATTTCATTCATCGTCCGATATGACTTAACGTTGGGTTTTTTTCTCTTATCCTGAAAGATGTACGTTTGGTAACTCTAAGCTCTACGTACCCTGTACTAATTTGAACATCATTTCATTCATTGACCGATATGACTTAATGTTGAAGGGTTTCTCTTATCCTGAAAGATGATGTCTGGTAACTCTAAGCTCTATGTACCCTGTACTCATTTGAACATCATTTCATTCATCGTACGATATGACTTAACGTTGGAGATTTTCTCTTATCCTGAAAGATGAATGTCTGCTAACTCTAAGCTATATGTACCCTGTACTCATTTGAATATCATTTCATTCATCGTCCGATATGACTTAACGTTGGAGGTTTTCTCTTATCCTGAAAGATGAACGTCCGGCAGCTTTAAGCTCTATGTACCCTGTACTCATTTGAACATCAATTCATTCACTGACCGATATGACTTAACGTTGGAGGATTTCCCTTATCCTGAACGATGAATGTCTGGTAACGCTAAGCTTTATGTACCCTGTACTCATTTGAACATCATTTCATTCATCGTCCGATATGACTTAACGTTGGAGGTTTCTCTTATCCTGAAAGATGAACGTCCGGTAGCTTTAAGCTCTATGTACCCTGTACTCATTTGAACATCATTTCATTCATCGTCCGATATGACTTAACGTTGGAGGTTTTCTCTTATCCTGAAATATGAATGTCTAGTAACTCTAACCTCTATGTACCCTGTACTCATTTGAACATCATTTCATTGATTGACCGATATGACTTAACGTTGGAGGTTTTCTCTTATCCTGAAAGATGAATGTCTGGTAACTCTAACCTCTATGTACCCTGCACTCATTTGAACATCGTTTCATTCATTGACCGATATGACTTAACGTTGGAGGTTTTCTCTTATCCTGAAAGATGAATGTCTGGTAACTCTAAGCTCTATGTGCCCTGTACTCATTTAAACATCATTTCATTCATCGTCCTTTATGACTTAACGTTGGAGGTTTTCTCTTATCCTGAAAGATGAATGTCTGGTAACTCTAAGCTCTATGTACCCTGTACTCATTTGAACATCAATTCATTCATTGACCGATATGACTTAACGTTGGAGGTTTTCCCTTATCCTGAAAGATGAATGTCTGGTAACGCTAAGCTTTATGTACCCTGTACTCATTTGAACATCATTTCATTCATCGTCCGATATGACTTAACGTTGGAGGTTTCTCTTATCCTGAAAGATGAATGTCTGGTAACTCTAAGCTTTATGTACCCTGTACTCATTTGAACATCATTTCATTCATCGTCCGATATGACTTAACGTTGGAGGTTTCTCTTATCCTGAAAGATGAATGTCTGGTAACTCTAAGCTCTATGTACCCTGTACTCATTTGAACATCATTTCATTCATCGTCCGTTATAACTTAACGTTGGAGGTTTCTCTTATCCTGAAAGATGAATGTCTGGTAACTCTAAGCTCTATGTACCCTGTACTCACTTGAACATCATTTCATTCATTGACCGATATGACTTAATGTTGAAGGGTTTCTCTTATCCTGAAAGATGATGTCTGGTAACTCTAAGCTCTATGTACCCTGTACTCATTTGAACATCATTTCTTTCATCGTCCGATATAACTTAACGTTGGAGGTTTCTCTTATCCTGAAAGATGAATGTCTGGTAACTCTAAGCTCTATGTACCCTGTACTCATTTAAACATTATTTCATTCATCGTCCGATATGACTTAACGTTGGAGATTTTCCCTTATCCTGAAAGATGAATGTCTGGTAACTCTAAGCTCTATGTACCCTGTACTCATTTAAACATCATTTCATTCATCGTCCGATATGACTTAACGTTGGAGGTTTTCTCTTATCCTGAAAGATGAATGTCTAGTAACTCTAACCTCTATGTAACCTGTACTCATTTGAACATCATTTCATTCATCGTACGATATGACTTAACGTTGTAGCTTTTCTCTTATCCTGAAAAATGAATGTCTGGTAACTCTAAGCACTATGTGCCCTGTACTCATTTGAACATCGTTTCATTCATTGACCGATATGACTTAACGTTGTAGCTTTTCTCTTATCCTGAAAAATGAATGTCTGGTAACTCTAAGCACTATGTGACCTGTACTCATTTGAACATCATTTCATTCATTGTCCGATATGACTTAACGTTGGAGGTTTTCCCTTATCCTGAAAGATGAATGTCTGGTAACTCTAACCTCTATGTACCCTGCACTCATTTGAACATCGTTTCATTCATTGACCGATATGACTTAACGTTGGAGGTTTTCTCTTATCCTGAAAGATGAATGTCTGGTAACTCTAAGCTCTATGTGCCCTGTACTCATTTAAACATCATTTCATTCATCGTCCGATATGACTTAACGTTGGAGGTTTTCTCTTATCCTGAAAGATGAATGTCTGCTAACTCTAAGCTCTATGTACCCTGTACTCATTTGAACATCATTTCATTCATCGCCCGATATGACTTAACGTTGGGGGTTTTTCTCTTATCCTGAAAGATGAATGTCTGGTAACTCTAAGCTCTATGTACCCTGTACTCATTTGTACATCATTTCATTCATCGTCCGATATGACTTAACGTTGGAGGTTTTCTCTTATCCTGAAAGATGAATGTCTGGTAACTCTAAGCTCTATGTACCCTGTACTCATTTGAACATCATTTCATTCATCGCCCGATATGACTTAACGTTGGGGGTTTTTCTCTTATCCTGAAAGATGAATGTCTAGTAACTCTAAGCTCTATGTACCCTGTACTCATTTGAACATCATTGCATTCATCGTCCGATATGACTTAACGTTGGGGGTTTTTCTCTTATCCTGAAAGATGAATGTCTAGTAACTCTAAGCTCTATGTACCCTGTACTCATTTAAACATCATTTCATTCATCGTCCGATATGACTTAACGTTGGGGGTTTTTCTCTTATCCTGAAAGATGAATGTCTGGTAACTCTAAGCTCTATGTACCCTGTACTCATTTAAACATCATTTCATTCATCGTCCAATATGGCTTAACGTTGGAGGTTTTCTCTTATCCTGAAAGATGAATGTCTGGTAACTCTAAGCTCTATGTACCCTGTACTCATTTGAACATCATTTCATCCATCGTCCGACATGACTTAACGTTGGAGGTTTTCTCTTATCCTGAAAGATGAATGTCTGGTAACTCTAAGCTCTATGTACCCTGTACTCATTTGAACATCATTTCATTCATCGTCCGATATGACTTAACGTTGGCGGTTTTTCTCTTATCCTGAAAGATGAATGTCTGGTAACTCTAAGCTCTATGTACAATGTACTCATTTGAACATCATTTCATTCATCGTCCGATATGACTTAACGTTGGGGGTTTTTCTCTTATCCTGAAAGATGAATGTCTGGTAACTCTAAGCTCTATGTACCCTGTACTCATTTGAACATCATTTCATCCATCGTCCGACATAACTTAACGCTGGAGGTATTCTCTTATCTTGAAAGATGAATGTCTGGTAACTCTAAGCTCTATGTATCCTGTACTCATTTGTACATCATTTCATTCATCGCCCGATATGACTTAACGTTGGGGGTTTTTCTCTTATCCTGAAAGATGTATGTTTGGTAACTCTAAGCTCTACGTACCCTGTACTCGTTTGGTCATCATTTCAGTCATCGTCCGATATGACTTAACGTTGGAGGTTTTCTCTTATCCTGAAAGATGAATGTCTGGTAACTCTAAGCTCTATGTATCCTGTACTCATTTAAACATCATTTCATTCATCGTCCGATATGACTTAACGTTGGGGTTTTTTCTCTTATCCTGAAAGATGTACGTTTGGTAACTCTAAGCTCTACGTACCCTGTACTAATTTGAACATCATTTCATTCATCGTCCGATATGAGTTAACGTTGGGGTTTTTTCTCTTATCGTGAAAGATGAATGTCTGGTAACTCTGAGCTCTATGTACCCTGTACTTATTTAAACATCATTTCATTCATCGTCCGATATGTCTTAACGTTGGAGGTTTTCTCTTATCCTGAAAGATGAATGTCCGGTAACTCTGAGCTCTATTTACCCTGTACTCATTTAAACATCATTTCATTCATCGTCCGATATAACTTAACGTTGGGGTTTTTTCTCTTATCGTGAAAGATGAATGTCTGGTAACTCTGAGCTCTATGTACCCTGTACTCATTTCAACATGATTTCATTCGTCTGATATGACTTAACGTTGGAGGTTTTCTCTTATCCTGAAAGATGAATGTCTGGTAACACTGAGCTCTATGTACCCTGTACTCATTTAAACATCATTTCATTCATCGTCCGATATAACTTAAAGTTGGAGGTTTTCTCTTATCCTGAAAGATGAATGTCTGGTAACTCTAAGCTCTATGTACCCTGTACTCATTTGAACATCATTTCATTCATCGTCCGATATAACTTAACGTTGGAGGTTTTCTCATATCCTGAAATATGAATGTCTAGTAACTGTAATCTCTATGTACCCTGTACTCATTTAAACATCATTTCAATCACCGTCCGATATGATCTAACGTTGGAGGTTTTCTCTTATCCTGAAAGATGAAGGTCTGGTAACTCTAAGCTCTATGTACTCTGTACTCATTTAAACATCATGTCATTCATCGTCCGATATAACTTAACGTTGGAGGTTTTCTCTTATCCTGAAAGATAAATGTCTAGTAACTCAAATCTCTATGTACCCTGTACTCATTTGAACATCATTTCAATCATCGTCCGATATGATCTAACGTTAGAGGTTTTCTCTTATCCTGAAAGATGAATGTCTGGTAACTCTGAGCTCTATGTACCCTGTACTCATTTAAACATCATTTTATTCATCGTCCGATATAACTTAACGTTGGAGGTTTTCTCTTATCCTGAAAGATGAATGTCTGGTAACTCTAAGCTCTATGTACCTGTACTCATTTGAACATCACTTCATTCATTGTCCGATATGACTTAACGTTGGAGGTTTTCCCATTTCCTGAAAGATGAATGTCTGGTAACTCTAAGCTCTATGTACCTGTACTCATTTGAACATCACTTCATTCATCGTCCGATATGACTTAACGTTGGAGGTTTTCCCATTTCCTGAAAGATGAATGTCTGGTAACTCTAAGCTCTATGTACCTGTACTCATTTGAACATCACTTCATTCATCGTCCGATATGACTTAACGTTGGAGGTTTTCTCTTATCCTGAAAGATGAATGTCTGGTAACTCTAAGCTCTATGTACCCTGTACTCATTTGAACATCATTTCAATCATCGTCCGATATGACTTAACGTTGGAGGTTTTCTCTTATCCTGAAAGATGAATGTCTGGTAACTCTAAGCTCTATGTGCCCTGTACTCATTTGAACATCATTTCATTCATCGTCCGATATGACTTAACGTTGGAGGTTTTCTCTTATCCTGAAAGATGAATGTCTGGTACCTCTAAGCTCTATGTACCCTGTACTCATTTGAACATCATTTCATTCATCGCCCGATATGACTTAACGTTGGGGGTTTTTCTCTTATCCTGAAAGATGAATGTCTGGTAACTCTAAGCTCTATGTACCCTGTACTCATTTGTACATCATTTCATTCATCGTCCGATATGACTTAACGTTGGAGGTTTTCTCTTATCCTGAAAGATGAATGTCTGGTAACTCTAAGCTCTATGTACCCTGTACTCATTTGAACATCATTTCATTCATCGCCCGATATGACTTAACGTTGGGGGTTTTTCTCTTATCCTGAAAGATGAATGTCTAGTAACTCTAAGCTCTATGTACCCTGTACTCATTTGAACATCATTGCATTCATCGTCCGATATGACTTAACGTTGGGGGTTTTTCTCTTATCCTGAAAGATGAATGTCTAGTAACTCTAAGCTCTATGTACCCTGTACTCATTTAAACATCATTTCATTCATCGTCCGATATGACTTAACGTTGGGGGTTTTTCTCTCATCCTGAAAGATGAATGTCTGGTAACTCTAAGCTCTATGTACCCTGTACTCATTTAAACATCATTTCATTCATCGTCCAATATGGCTTAACGTTGGAGGTTTTCTCTTATCCTGAAAGATGAATGTCTGGTAACTCTAAGCTCTGTGTACCCTGTACTCATTTGAACATCATTTCATCCATCGTCCGACATGACTTAACGTTGGAGGTTTTCTCTTATCCTGAAAGATGAATGTCTGGTAACTCTAAGCTCTATGTACCCTGTACTCATTTGAACATCATTTCATTCATCGTCCGATATGACTTAACGTTGGGGGTTTTTCTCTTATCCTGAAAGATGAATGTCTGGTAACTCTAAGCTCTATGTACAATGTACTCATTTGAACATCATTTCATTCATCGTCCGATATGACTTAACGTTGGGGGTTTTTCTCTTATCCTGAAAGATGAATGTCTGGTAACTCTAAGCTCTATGTACCCTGTACTCATTTGAACATCATTTCATCCATCGTCCGACATAACTTAACGCTGGAGGTATTCTCTTATCTTGAAAGATGAATGTCTGGTAACTCTAAGCTCTATGTATCCTGTACTCATTTGTACATCATTTCATTCATCGCCCGATATGACTTAACTTTGGGGGTTTTTCTCTTATCCTGAAAGATGTATGTTTGGTAACTCTAAGCTCTACGTACCCTGTACTCATTTGGTCATCATTTCATTCATCGTCCGATATGACTTAACGTTGGAGGTTTTCTCTTATCCTGAAAGATGAATGTCTGGTAACTCTAAGCTCTATGTATCCTGTACTCATTTAAACATCATTTCATTCATCGTCCGATATGACTTAACGTTGGGTTTTTTTCTCTTATCCTGAAAGATGTACGTTTGGTAACTCTAAGCTCTACGTACCCTGTACTAATTTGAACATCATTTCATTCATCGTCCGATATGACTTAACGTTGGGGTTTTTTCTCTTATCGTGAAAGATGAATGTCTGGTAACTCTGAGCTCTATGTACCCTGTACTTATTTAAACATCATTTCATTCATCGTCCGATATGTCTTAACGTTGGAGGTTTTCTCTTATCCTGAAAGATGAATGTCCGGTAACTCTGAGCTCTATTTACCCTGTACTCATTTAAACATCATTTCATTCATCGTCCGATATAACTTAACGTTGGGGTTTTTTCTCTTATCGTGAAAGATGAATGTCTGGTAACTCTGAGCTCTATGTACCCTGTACTCATTTCAACATGATTTCATTCGTCTGATATGACTTAACGTTGGAGGTTTTCTCTTATCCTGAAAGATGAATGTCTGGTAACTCTGAGCTCTATGTACCCTGTACTCATTTAAACATCATTTCATTCATCGTCCGATATAACTTAACGTTGGAGGTTTTCTCTTATCCTGAAAGATGAATGTCTGGTAACTCTAAGCTCTATGTACCCTGTACTCATTTGAACATCATTTCATTCATCGTCCGATATAACTTAACGTTGGAGGTTTTCTCATATCCTGAAATATGAATGTCTAGTAACTGTAATCTCTATGTACCCTGTACTCATTTAAACATCATTTCAATCACCGTCCGATATGATCTAACGTTGGAGGTTTTCTCTTATCCTGAAAGATGAAGGTCTGGTAACTCTAAGCTCTATGTACTCTGTACTCATTTAAACATCATGTCATTCATCGTCCGATATAACTTAACGTTGGAGGTTTTCTCTTATCCTGAAAGATAAATGTCTAGTAACTCAAATCTCTATGTACCCTGTACTCATTTGAACATCATTTCAATCATCGTCCGATATGATCTAACGTTAGAGGTTTTCTCTTATCCTGAAAGATGAATGTCTGGTAACTCTGAGCTCTATGTACCCTGTACTCATTTAAACATCATTTCATTCATCGTCCGATATAACTTAACGTTGGAGGTTTTCTCTTATCCTGAAAGATGAATGTCTGGTAACTCTAAGCTCTATGTACCCTGTACTCATTTGAACATCATTTCATTCATCGTCCGATATAACTTAACGTTGGAGGTTTTCTCTTATCCTGAAAGATGAATGTCTGGTAATTCTAAGCTCTATGTACCCTGTACTCATTTAAACATCACTTCAATCATCGTCCGATATGATCTAGCGTTGGAGGTTTTCTCTTATCCTGAAAGATGAAGGTCTGGTAACTCTAAGCTCTATGTACTCTGTACTCATTTAAACATCATGTCATTCATCGTCCGATATAACTTAACGTTGGAGGTTTTCTCTTATCCTGAAAGATAAATGTCTAGTAACTCAAATCTCTATGTACCCTGTACTCATTTGAACATCATTTAAATCATCGTCCGATATGATCTAACGTTGGAGGTTTTCTCTTATCCTGGAAGATGAATGTCTGGTAACTATAATCTCTATGTACCCTGAACTCATTTGTACATCATTTCATTCATCGTCCGATATGACTTAACGTTGGAGGTTTTCTCTTATCCTGAAAGATGAATGTCTAATAACTATAAGCTCTATGTATCCTGTACTCATTTGAACATCATCTCATTCATCGTCCGGCATGACTAAACGTTGGAGGTTTTCTCTTATCCTGAAAGATGAATGTCTAGTAACTCTAACCTCTATGTACCTTGTACTCATTTGAAAATCATTTCATTGATTGACCGATATGACTTAACGTTGAAGGTTTTCTCTTATCCTGAAAGATGAATGTCTGGTAACTCTAACCTCTATGTACCCTGCACTCATTTGAACATCATTTCATTCATTGACCGATATGACTTAACGTTGTAGCTTTTCTCTTATCCTGAAAGATGAATGTCTGGTAACTCTAAGCTCTATGTAACCTGTACTCATTTGAACATCATTTAATTCATCGTCCGATATGACTTAACGTTGGAGGTTTTCCCATTTCCTGAAAGATGAATGTCTGGTAACTCTAAGCTCTATGTACCTGTACTCATTTGAACATCACTTCATTCATTGTCCGATATGACTTAACGTTGGAGGTTTTCCCATTTCCTGAAAGATGAATGTCTGGTAACTCTAAGCTCTATGTACCTGTACTCATTTGAACATCACTTCATTCATCGTCCGATATGACTTAACGTTGGAGGTTTTTCCATTTCCTGAAAGATGAATGTCTGGTAACTCTAAGCTCTATGTACCTGTACTCATTTGAACATCACTTCATTCATCGTCCGATATGACTTAACGTTGGAGGTTTTCCCATTTCCTGAAAGATGAATGTCTGGTAACTCTAAGCTCTATGTACCTGTACTCATTTGAACATCACTTCATTCATCGTCCGATATGACTTAACGTTGGAGGTTTTCCCATTTCCTGAAAGATGAATGTCTGGTAACTCTAAGCTCTATGTACCCTGTACTCATTTAACATCATTTCATTCATCGTCCAATATGACTTAACGTTGGAGGTTTTCTCTTATCCTGAAAGATGAATGTCTGGTATCTCTAAGCTCTATGTACCCTGTACTCATTTGAACATCATTTCATTCATTGACCGATATGACTTAACATTGGAGGTTTTCTCTTATCCTGAAAGATGAATGTCTGGTAACTCTAAGCTCTATGTGCCCTGTACTCTATCTAAACATCATTTCATTCATCGTCCGATATGACTTAACGTTGGAGGTTTTCTCTTATCCTGAAAGATGAATGTCTGGTAACTCTAAGCTCTATGTACCCTGTACTCATTTGAACATCAATTCATTCATTGACCGATATGACTTAACGTTGGAGGATTTCCCTTATCCTGAACGATGAATGTCTGGTAACGCTAAGCTTTATGCACCCTGTACTCATTTGAACATCATTTCATTCATCGTCCGATATGACTTAACGTAGGAGGTTTCTCTTATCCTGAAAGATGAATGTCTGGTAACTCTAAGCTCTATGTACCCTGTACTCATTTGAACATCATTTCATTCATTGACCGATATGACTTAATGTTGAAGGGTTTCTCTTATCCTGAAAGATGATGTCTGGTAACTCTAAGCTCTATGTACCCTGTACTCATTTGAACATCATTTCATTCATCGTACGATATGACTTAACGTTGGAGATTTTCTCTTATCCTGAAAGATGAATGTCTGCTAACTCTAAGCTATATGTACCCTGTACTCATTTGAATATCATTTCATTCATCGTCCGATATGACTTAACGTTGGAGGTTTTCTCTTATCCTGAAAGATGAACGTCCGGCAGCTTTAAGCTCTATGTACCCTGTACTCATTTGAACATCAATTCATTCACTGACCGATATGACTTAACGTTGGAGGATTTCCCTTATCCTGAACGATGAATGTCTGGTAACGCTAAGCTTTATGTACCCTGTACTCATTTGAACATCATTTCATTCATCGTCCGATATGACTTAACGTTGGAGGTTTCTCTTATCCTGAAAGATGAACGTCCGGTAGCTTTAAGCTCTATGTACCCTGTACTCATTTGAACATCATTTCATTCATCGTCCGATATGACTTAACGTTGGAGGTTTTCTCTTATCCTGAAATATGAATGTCTGGTAACTCTAACCTCTATGTACCCTGCACTCATTTGAACATCGTTTCATTCATTGACCGATATGACTTAACGTTGGAGGTTTTCTCTTATCCTGAAAGATGAATGTCTGGTAACTCTAAGCTCTATGTGCCCTGTACTCATTTAAACATCATTTCATTCATCGTCCTTTATGACTTAACGTTGGAGGTTTTCTCTTATCCTGAAAGATGAATGTCTGGTAACTCTAAGCTCTATGTACCCTGTACTCATTTGAACATCAATTCATTCATTGACCGATATGACTTAACGTTGGAGGTTTTCCCTTATCCTGAAAGATGAATGTCTGGTAACGCTAAGCTTTATGTACCCTGTACTCATTTGAACATCATTTCATTCATCGTCCGATATGACTTAACGTTGGAGGTTTCTCTTATCCTGAAAGATGAATGTCTGGTAACTCTAAGCTTTATGTACCCTGTACTCATTTGAACATCATTTCATTCATCGTCCGATATGACTTAACGTTGGAGGTTTCTCTTATCCTGAAAGATGAATGTCTGGTAACTCTAAGCTCTATGTACCCTGTACTCATTTGAACATCATTTCATTCATCGTCCGTTATAACTTAACGTTGGAGGTTTCTCTTATCCTGAAAGATGAATGTCTGGTAACTCTAAGCTCTATGTACCCTGTACTCACTTGAACATCATTTCATTCATTGACCGATATGACTTAATGTTGAAGGGTTTCTCTTATCCTGAAAGATGATGTCTGGTAACTCTAAGCTCTATGTACCCTGTACTCATTTGAACATCATTTCTTTCATCGTCCGATATAACTTAACGTTGGAGGTTTCTCTTATCCTGAAAGATGAATGTCTGGTAACTCTAAGCTCTATGTACCCTGTACTCATTTAAACATTATTTCATTCATCGTCCGATATGACTTAACGTTGGAGATTTTCCCTTATCCTGAAAGATGAATGTCTGGTAACTCTAAGCTCTATGTACCCTGTACTCATTTAAACATCATTTCATTCATCGTCCGATATGACTTAACGTTGGAGGTTTTCTCTTATCCTGAAAGATGAATGTCTAGTAACTCTAACCTCTATGTAACCTGTACTCATTTGAACATCATTTCATTCATCGTACGATATGACTTAACGTTGTAGCTTTTCTCTTATCCTGAAAAATGAATGTCTGGTAACTCTAAGCACTATGTGCCCTGTACTCATTTGAACATCGTTTCATTCATTGACCGATATGACTTAACGTTGTAGCTTTTCTCTTATCCTGAAAAATGAATGTCTGGTAACTCTAAGCACTATGTGACCTGTACTCATTTGAACATCATTTCATTCATTGTCCGATATGACTTAACGTTGGAGGTTTTCCCTTATCCTGAAAGATGAATGTCTGGTAACTCTAACCTCTATGTACCCTGCACTCATTTGAACATCGTTTCATTCATTGACCGATATGACTTAACGTTGGAGGTTTTCTCTTATCCTGAAAGATGAATGTCTGGTAACTCTAAGCTCTATGTGCCCTGTACTCATTTAAACATCATTTCATTCATCGTCCGATATGACTTAACGTTGGAGGTTTTCTCTTATCCTGAAAGATGAATGTCTGCTAACTCTAAGCTCTATGTACCCTGTACTCATTTGAACATCATTTCATTCATCGCCCGATATGACTTAACGTTGGGGGTTTTTCTCTTATCCTGAAAGATGAATGTCTGGTAACTCTAAGCTCTATGTACCCTGTACTCATTTGTACATCATTTCATTCATCGTCCGATATGACTTAACGTTGGAGGTTTTCTCTTATCCTGAAAGATGAATGTCTGGTAACTCTAAGCTCTATGTACCCTGTACTCATTTGAACATCATTTCATTCATCGCCCGATATGACTTAACGTTGGGGGTTTTTCTCTTATCCTGAAAGATGAATGTCTAGTAACTCTAAGCTATATGTACCCTGTACTCATTTGAACATCATTGCATTCATCGTCCGATATGACTTCACGTTGGGGGTTTTTCTCTTATCCTGAAAGATGAATGTCTAGTAACTCTAAGCTCTATGTACCCTGTACTCATTTAAACATCATTTCATTCATCGTCCGATATGACTTAACGTTGGGGGTTTTTCTCTCATCCTGAAAGATGAATGTCTGGTAACTCTAAGCTCTATGTACCCTGTACTCATTTAAACATCATTTCATTCATCGTCCAATATGGCTTAACGTTGGAGGTTTTCTCTTATCCTGAAAGATGAATGTCTGGTAACTCTAAGCTCTGTGTACCCTGTACTCATTTGAACATCATTTCATCCATCGTCCGACATGACTTAACGTTGGAGGTTTTCTCTTATCCTGAAAGATGAATGTCTGGTAACTCTAAGCTCTATGTACCCTGTACTCATTTGAACATCATTTCATTCATCGTCCGATATGACTTAACGTTGGGGGTTTTTCTCTTATCCTGAAAGATGAATGTCTGGTAACTCTAAGCTCTATGTACAATGTACTCATTTGAACATCATTTCATTCATCGTCCGATATGACTTAACGTTGGGGGTTTTTCTCTTATCCTGAAAGATGAATGTCTGGTAACTCTAAGCTCTATGTACCCTGTACTCATTTGAACATCATTTCATCCATCGTCCGACATAACTTAACGCTGGAGGTATTCTCTTATCTTGAAAGATGAATGTCTGGTAACTCTAAGCTCTATGTATCCTGTACTCATTTGTACATCATTTCATTCATCGCCCGATATGACTTAACTTTGGGGGTTTTTCTCTTATCCTGAAAGATGTATGTTTGGTAACTCTAAGCTCTACGTACCCTGTACTCATTTGGTCATCATTTCATTCATCGTCCGATATGACTTAACGTTGGAGGTTTTCTCTTATCCTGAAAGATGAATGTCTGGTAACTCTAAGCTCTATGTATCCTGTACTCATTTAAACATCATTTCATTCATCGTCCGATATGACTTAACGTTGGGTTTTTTTCTCTTATCCTGAAAGATGTACGTTTGGTAACTCTAAGCTCTACGTACCCTGTACTAATTTGAACATCATTTCATTCATCGTCCGATATGACTTAACGTTGGGGTTTTTTCTCTTATCGTGAAAGATGAATGTCTGGTAACTCTGAGCTCTATGTACCCTGTACTTATTTAAACATCATTTCATTCATCGTCCGATATGTCTTAACGTTGGAGGTTTTCTCTTATCCTGAAAGATGAATGTCCGGTAACTCTGAGCTCTATTTACCCTGTACTCATTTAAACATCATTTCATTCATCGTCCGATATAACTTAACGTTGGGGTTTTTTCTCTTATCGTGAAAGATGAATGTCTGGTAACTCTGAGCTCTATGTACCCTGTACTCATTTCAACATGATTTCATTCGTCTGATATGACTTAACGTTGGAGGTTTTCTCTTATCCTGAAAGATGAATGTCTGGTAACTCTGAGCTCTATGTACCCTGTACTCATTTAAACATCATTTCATTCATCGTCCGATATAACTTAACGTTGGAGGTTTTCTCTTATCCTGAAAGATGAATGTCTGGTAACTCTAAGCTCTATGTACCCTGTACTCATTTGAACATCATTTCATTCATCGTCCGATATAACTTAACGTTGGAGGTTTTCTCATATCCTGAAATATGAATGTCTAGTAACTGTAATCTCTATGTACCCTGTACTCATTTAAACATCATTTCAATCACCGTCCGATATGATCTAACGTTGGAGGTTTTCTCTTATCCTGAAAGATGAAGGTCTGGTAACTCTAAGCTCTATGTACTCTGTACTCATTTAAACATCATGTCATTCATCGTCCGATATAACTTAACGTTGGAGGTTTTCTCTTATCCTGAAAGATAAATGTCTAGTAACTCAAATCTCTATGTACCCTGTACTCATTTGAACATCATTTCAATCATCGTCCGATATGATCTAACGTTAGAGGTTTTCTCTTATCCTGAAAGATGAATGTCTGGTAACTCTGAGCTCTATGTACCCTGTACTCATTTAAACATCATTTCATTCATCGTCCGATATAACTTAACGTTGGAGGTTTTCTCTTATCCTGAAAGATGAATGTCTGGTAACTCTAAGCTCTATGTACCCTGTACTCATTTGAACATCATTTCACTCATCGTCCGATATAACTTAACGTTGGAGGTTTTCTCTTATCCTGAAAGATGAATGTCTGGTAATTCTAAGCTCTATGTACCCTGTACTCATTTAAACATCACTTCAATCATCGTCCGATATGATCTAACGTTGGAGGTTTTCTCTTATCCTGAAAGATGAAGGTCTGGTAACTCTAAGCTCTATGTACTCTGTACTCATTTAAACATCATGTCATTCATCGTCCGATATAACTTAACGTTGGAGGTTTTCTCTTATCCTGAAAGATAAATGTCTAGTAACTCAAATCTCTATGTACCCTGTACTCATTTGAACATCATTTAAATCATCGTCCGATATGATCTAACGTTGGAGGTTTTCTCTTATCCTGGAAGATGAATGTCAGGTAACTCTAATCTCTATGTACCCTGAACTCATTTGTACATCATTTCATTCATCGTCCGATATGACTTAACGTTGGAGGTTTTCTCTTATCCTGAAAGATGAATGTCTAATAACTATAAGCTCTATGTATCCTGTACTCATTTGAACATCATCTCATTCATCGTCCGGCATGACTAAACGTTGGAGGTTTTCTCTTATCCTGAAAGATGAATGTCTAGTAACTCTAACCTCTATGTACCTTGTACTCATTTGAAAATCATTTCATTGATTGACCGATATGACTTAACGTTGAAGGTTTTCTCTTATCCTGAAAGATGAATGTCTGGTAACTCTAACCTCTATGTACCCTGCACTCATTTGAACATCATTTCATTCATTGACCGATATGACTTAACGTTGTAGCTTTTCTCTTATCCTGAAAGATGAATGTCTGGTAACTCTAAGCTCTATGTAACCTGTACTCATTTGAACATCATTTAATTCATCGTCCGATATGACTTAACGTTGGAGGTTTTCCCATTTCCTGAAAGATGAATGTCTGGTAACTCTAAGCTCTATGTACCTGTACTCATTTGAACATCACTTCATTCATTGTCCGATATGACTTAACGTTGGAGGTTTTCCCATTTCCTGAAAGATGAATGTCTGGTAACTCTAAGCTCTATGTACCTGTACTCATTTGAACATCACTTCATTCATCGTCCGATATGACTTAACGTTGGAGGTTTTTCCATTTCCTGAAAGATGAATGTCTGGTAACTCTAAGCTCTATGTACCTGTACTCATTTGAACATCACTTCATTCATCGTCCGATATGACTTAACGTTGGAGGTTTTCCCATTTCCTGAAAGATGAATGTCTGGTAACTCTAAGCTCTATGTACCTGTACTCATTTGAACATCACTTCATTCATCGTCCGATATGACTTAACGTTGGAGGTTTTCCCATTTCCTGAAAGATGAATGTCTGGTAACTCTAAGCTCTATGTACCCTGTACTCATTTAACATCATTTCATTCATCGTCCAATATGACTTAACGTTGGAGGTTTTCTCTTATCCTGAAAGATGAATGTCTGGTATCTCTAAGCTCTATGTACCCTGTACTCATTTGAACATCATTTCATTCATTGACCGATATGACTTAACATTGGAGGTTTTCTCTTATCCTGAAAGATGAATGTCTGGTAACTCTAAGCTCTATGTGCCCTGTACTCTATCTAAACATCATTTCATTCATCGTCCGATATGACTTAACGTTGGAGGTTTTCTCTTATCCTGAAAGATGAATGTCTGGTAACTCTAAGCTCTATGTACCCTGTACTCATTTGAACATCAATTCATTCATTGACCGATATGACTTAACGTTGGAGGATTTCCCTTATCCTGAACGATGAATGTCTGGTAACGCTAAGCTTTATGCACCCTGTACTCATTTGAACATCATTTCATTCATCGTCCGATATGACTTAACGTAGGAGGTTTCTCTTATCCTGAAAGATGAATGTCTGGTAACTCTAAGCTCTATGTACCCTGTACTCATTTGAACATCATTTCATTCATTGACCGATATGACTTAATGTTGAAGGGTTTCTCTTATCCTGAAAGATGATGTCTGGTAACTCTAAGCTCTATGTACCCTGTACTCATTTAAACATTATTTCATTCATCGTCCGATATGACTTAACATTGGAGATTTTCCCTTATCCTGAAAGATGAATGTCTGGTAACTCTAAGCTCTATGTACCATGTACTCATTTGAACATCATTTCATTCATCGTACGATATGACTTAACGTTGGAGATTTTCTCTTATCCTGAAAGATGAATGTCTGCTAACTCTAAGCTATATGTACCCTGTACTCATTTGAATATCATTTCATTCATCGTCCGATATGACTTAACGTTGGAGGTTTTCTCTTATCCTGAAAGATGAACGTCCGGCAGCTTTAAGCTCTATGTACCCTGTACTCATTTGAACATCAATTCATTCACTGACCGATATGACTTAACGTTGGAGGATTTCCCTTATCCTGAACGATGAATGTCTGGTAACGCTAAGCTTTATGTACCCTGTACTCATTTGAACATCATTTCATTCATCGTCCGATATGACTTAACGTTGGAGGTTTCTCTTATCCTGAAAGATGAACGTCCGGTAGCTTTAAGCTCTATGTACCCTGTACTCATTTGAACATCATTTCATTCATCGTCCGATATGACTTAACGCTGGAGGTTTTCTCTTATCCTGAAATATGAATGTCTAGTAACTCTAACCTCTATGTACCCTGTACTCATTTGAACATCATTTCATTGATTGACCGATATGACTTAACGTTGGAGGTTTTCTCTTATCCTGAAAGATGAATGTCTGGTAACTCTAACCTCTATGTACCCTGCACTCATTTGAACATCGTTTCATTCATTGACCGATATGACTTAACGTTGGAGGTTTTCTCTTATCCTGAAAGATGAATGTCTGGTAACTCTAAGCTCTATGTGCCCTGTACTCATTTAAACATCATTTCATTCATCGTCCTTTATGACTTAACGTTGGAGGTTTTCTCTTATCCTGAAAGATGAATGTCTGGTAACTCTAAGCTCTATGTACCCTGTACTCATTTGAACATCAATTCATTCATTGACCGATATGACTTAACGTTGGAGGTTTTCCCTTATCCTGAAAGATGAATGTCTGGTAACGCTAAGCTTTATGTACCCTGTACTCATTTGAACATCATTTCATTCATCGTCCGATATGACTTAACGTTGGAGGTTTCTCTTATCCTGAAAGATGAATGTCTGGTAACTCTAAGCTTTATGTACCCTGTACTCATTTGAACATCATTTCATTCATCGTCCGATATGACTTAACGTTGGAGGTTTCTCTTATCCTGAAAGATGAATGTCTGGTAACTCTAAGCTCTATGTACCCTGTACTCATTTGAACATCATTTCATTCATCGTCCGTTATAACTTAACGTTGGAGGTTTCTCTTATCCTGAAAGATGAATGTCTGGTAACTCTAAGCTCTATGTACCCTGTACTCACTTGAACATCATTTCATTCATTGACCGATATGACTTAATGTTGAAGGGTTTCTCTTATCCTGAAAGATGATGTCTGGTAACTCTAAGCTCTATGTACCCTGTACTCATTTGAACATCATTTCTTTCATCGTCCGATATAACTTAACGTTGGAGGTTTCTCTTATCCTGAAAGATGAATGTCTGGTAACTCTAAGCTCTATGTACCCTGTACTCATTTAAACATTATTTCATTCATCGTCCGATATGACTTAACGTTGGAGATTTTCCCTTATCCTGAAAGATGAATGTCTGGTAACTCTAAGCTCTATGTACCATGTACTCATTTGAACATCATTTCATTCATCGTACGATATGACTTAACGTTGGAGATTTTCTCTTATCCTGAAAGATGAATGTCTGCTAACTCTAAGCTATATGTACCCTGTACTCATTTGAATATCATTTCATTCATCGTCCGATATGACTTAACGTTAGAGGTTTTCTCTTATCCTGAAAGATTAACGTCCGGCAGCTTTAAGCTCTATGTACCCTGTACTCATTTGAACATCATTTCATTCATTGACCGATATGACTTAACGTTGGAGTTTTTCTCTTATCCTAAAAGATGAATGTCTAGTAACTCAAACCTCTATGTACCCTGTACTCATTTGAACATCATTTCATTCATCGTCCGATATGACTTAACGTTGGAAGTTTTCTCTTATCCTGAAAGATGAACGTCCGGTAGCTTTAAGCTCTATGTACCCTGTACTCATTTGAACATCATTTCATTCATCGTCCGATATGACTTAACGTTGGAGGTTTTCTCTTATCCTGAAAGATGAATGTCTAGTAACTCTAACCTCTATGTAACCTGTACTCATTTGAACATCATTTCATTCATCGTCCGATATAACTTAACGTTGGGGTTTTTTCTCTTATCGTGAAAGATGAATGTCTGGTAACTCTGAGCTCTATGTACCCTGTACTCATTTCAACATGATTTCATTCGTCTGATATGACTTAACGTTGGAGGTTTTCTCTTATCCTGAAAGATGAATGTCTGGTAACTCTGAGCTCTATGTACCCTGTACTCATTTAAACATCATTTCATTCATCGTCCGATATAACTTAACGTTGGAGGTTTTCTCTTATCCTGAAAGATGAATGTCTGGTAACTCTAAGCTCTATGTACCCTGTACTCATTTGAACATCATTTCATTCATCGTCCGATATAACTTAACGTTGGAGGTTTTCTCATATCCTGAAATATGAATGTCTAGTAACTGTAATCTCTATGTACCCTGTACTCATTTAAACATCATTTCAATCACCGTCCGATATGATCTAACGTTGGAGGTTTTCTCTTATCCTGAAAGATGAAGGTCTGGTAACTCTAAGCTCTATGTACTCTGTACTCATTTAAACATCATGTCATTCATCGTCCGATATAACTTAACGTTGGAGGTTTTCTCTTATCCTGAAAGATAAATGTCTAGTAACTCAAATCTCTATGTACCCTGTACTCATTTGAACATCATTTCAATCATCGTCCGATATGATCTAACGTTAGAGGTTTTCTCTTATCCTGAAAGATGAATGTCTGGTAACTCTGAGCTCTATGTACCCTGTACTCATTTAAACATCATTTCATTCATCGTCCGATATAACTTAACGTTGGAGGTTTTCTCTTATCCTGAAAGATGAATGTCTGGTAACTCTAAGCTCTATGTACCCTGTACTCATTTGAACATCATTTCATTCATCGTCCGATATAACTTAACGTTGGAGGTTTTCTCTTATCCTGAAAGATGAATGTCTGGTAATTCTAAGCTCTATGTACCCTGTACTCATTTAAACATCACTTCAATCATCGTCCGATATGATCTAGCGTTGGAGGTTTTCTCTTATCCTGAAAGATGAAGGTCTGGTAACTCTAAGCTCTATGTACTCTGTACTCATTTAAACATCATGTCATTCATCGTCCGATATAACTTAACGTTGGAGGTTTTCTCTTATCCTGAAAGATAAATGTCTAGTAACTCAAATCTCTATGTACCCTGTACTCATTTGAACATCATTTAAATCATCGTCCGATATGATCTAACGTTGGAGGTTTTCTCTTATCCTGGAAGATGAATGTCTGGTAACTCTAATCTCTATGTACCCTGAACTCATTTGTACATCATTTCATTCATCGTCCGATATGACTTAACGTTGGAGGTTTTCTCTTATCCTGAAAGATGAATGTCTAATAACTATAAGCTCTATGTATCCTGTACTCATTTGAACATCATCTCATTCTTCGTCCGGCATGACTAAACGTTGGAGGTTTTCTCTTATCCTGAAAGATGAATGTCTAGTAACTCTAACCTCTATGTACCTTGTACTCATTTGAAAATCATTTCATTGATTGACCGATATGACTTAACGTTGAAGGTTTTCTCTTATCCTGAAAGATGAATGTCTGGTAACTCTAACCTCTATGTACCCTGCACTCATTTGAACATCATTTCATTCATTGACCGATATGACTTAACGTTGTAGCTTTTCTCTTATCCTGAAAGATGAATGTCTGGTAACTCTAAGCTCTATGTAACCTGTACTCATTTGAACATCATTTAATTCATCGTCCGATATGACTTAACGTTGGAGGTTTCTCTTATCCTGAAAGATGAATGTCTGGTAACTCTAAGCTCTATGTACCCTGTACTCATTTGAACATCACTTCATTCATTGTCCGATATGACTTAACGTTGGAGGTTTTCCCATTTCCTGAAAGATGAATGTCTGGTAACTCTAAGCTCTATGTACCTGTACTCATTTGAACATCACTTCATTCATCGTCCGATATGACTTAACGTTGGAGGTTTTTCCATTTCCTGAAAGATGAATGTCTGGTAACTCTAAGCTCTATGTACCTGTACTCATTTGAACATCACTTCATTCATCGTCCGATATGACTTAACGTTGGAGGTTTTCCCATTTCCTGAAAGATGAATGTCTGGTAACTCTAAGCTCTATGTACCTGTACTCATTTGAACATCACTTCATTCATCGTCCGATATGACTTAACGTTGGAGGTTTTCCCATTTCCTGAAAGATGAATGTCTGGTAACTCTAAGCTCTATGTACCCTGTACTCATTTAACATCATTTCATTCATCGTCCAATATGACTTAACGTTGGAGGTTTTCTCTTATCCTGAAAGATGAATGTCTGGTATCTCTAAGCTCTATGTACCCTGTACTCATTTGAACATCATTTCATTCATTGACCGATATGACTTAACATTGGAGGTTTTCTCTTATCCTGAAAGATGAATGTCTGGTAACTCTAAGCTCTATGTGCCCTGTACTCTATCTAAACATCATTTCATTCATCGTCCGATATGACTTAACGTTGGAGGTTTTCTCTTATCCTGAAAGATGAATGTCTGGTAACTCTAAGCTCTATGTACCCTGTACTCATTTGAACATCAATTCATTCATTGACCGATATGACTTAACGTTGGAGGATTTCCCTTATCCTGAACGATGAATGTCTGGTAACGCTAAGCTTTATGCACCCTGTACTCATTTGAACATCATTTCATTCATCGTCCGATATGACTTAACGTAGGAGGTTTCTCTTATCCTGAAAGATGAATGTCTGGTAACTCTAAGCTCTATGTACCCTGTACTCATTTGAACATCATTTCATTCATTGACCGATATGACTTAATGTTGAAGGGTTTCTCTTATCCTGAAAGATGATGTCTGGTAACTCTAAGCTCTATGTACCCTGTACTCATTTGAACATCATTTCATTCATCGTACGATATGACTTAACGTTGGAGATTTTCTCTTATCCTGAAAGATGAATGTCTGCTAACTCTAAGCTATATGTACCCTGTACTCATTTGAATATCATTTCATTCATCGTCCGATATGACTTAACGTTGGAGGTTTTCTCTTATCCTGAAAGATGAACGTCCGGCAGCTTTAAGCTCTATGTACCCTGTACTCATTTGAACATCAATTCATTCACTGACCGATATGACTTAACGTTGGAGGATTTCCCTTATCCTGAACGATGAATGTCTGGTAACGCTAAGCTTTATGTACCCTGTACTCATTTGAACATCATTTCATTCATCGTCCGATATGACTTAACGTTGGAGGTTTCTCTTATCCTGAAAGATGAACGTCCGGTAGCTTTAAGCTCTATGTACCCTGTACTCATTTGAACATCATTTCATTCATCGTCCGATATGACTTAACGTTGGAGGTTTTCTCTTATCCTGAAATATGAATGTCTAGTAACTCTAACCTCTATGTACCCTGTACTCATTTGAACATCATTTCATTGATTGACCGATATGACTTAACGTTGGAGGTTTTCTCTTATCCTGAAAGATGAATGTCTGGTAACTCTAACCTCTATGTACCCTGCACTCATTTGAACATCGTTTCATTCATTGACCGATATGACTTAACGTTGGAGGTTTTCTCTTATCCTGAAAGATGAATGTCTGGTAACTCTAAGCTCTATGTGCCCTGTACTCATTTAAACATCATTTCATTCATCGTCCTTTATGACTTAACGTTGGAGGTTTTCTCTTATCCTGAAAGATGAATGTCTGGTAACTCTAAGCTCTATGTACCCTGTACTCATTTGAACATCAATTCATTCATTGACCGATATGACTTAACGTTGGAGGTTTTCCCTTATCCTGAAAGATGAATGTCTGGTAACGCTAAGCTTTATGTACCCTGTACTCATTTGAACATCATTTCATTCATCGTCCGATATGACTTAACGTTGGAGGTTTCTCTTATCCTGAAAGATGAATGTCTGGTAACTCTAAGCTTTATGTACCCTGTACTCATTTGAACATCATTTCATTCATCGTCCGATATGACTTAACGTTGGAGGTTTCTCTTATCCTGAAAGATGAATGTCTGGTAACTCTAAGCTCTATGTACCCTGTACTCATTTGAACATCATTTCATTCATCGTCCGTTATAACTTAACGTTGGAGGTTTCTCTTATCCTGAAAGATGAATGTCTGGTAACTCTAAGCTCTATGTACCCTGTACTCACTTGAACATCATTTCATTCATTGACCGATATGACTTAATGTTGAAGGGTTTCTCTTATCCTGAAAGATGATGTCTGGTAACTCTAAGCTCTATGTACCCTGTACTCATTTGAACATCATTTCTTTCATCGTCCGATATAACTTAACGTTGGAGGTTTCTCTTATCCTGAAAGATGAATGTCTGGTAACTCTAAGCTCTATGTACCCTGTACTCATTTAAACATTATTTCATTCATCGTCCGATATGACTTAACGTTGGAGATTTTCCCTTATCCTGAAAGATGAATGTCTGGTAACTCTAAGCTCTATGTACCCTGTACTCATTTAAACATCATTTCATTCATCGTCCGATATGACTTAACGTTGGAGGTTTTCTCTTATCCTGAAAGATGAATGTCTAGTAACTCTAACCTCTATGTAACCTGTACTCATTTGAACATCATTTCATTCATCGTACGATATGACTTAACGTTGTAGCTTTTCTCTTATCCTGAAAAATGAATGTCTGGTAACTCTAAGCACTATGTGCCCTGTACTCATTTGAACATCGTTTCATTCATTGACCGATATGACTTAACGTTGTAGCTTTTCTCTTATCCTGAAAAATGAATGTCTGGTAACTCTAAGCACTATGTGACCTGTACTCATTTGAACATCATTTCATTCATTGTCCGATATGACTTAACGTTGGAGGTTTTCCCTTATCCTGAAAGATGAATGTCTGGTAACTCTAACCTCTATGTACCCTGCACTCATTTGAACATCGATTCATTCATTGACCGATATGACTTAACGTTGGAGGTTTTCTCTTATCCTGAAAGATGAATGTCTGGTAACTCTAAGCTCTATGTGCCCTGTACTCATTTAAACATCATTTCATTCATCGTCCGATATGACTTAACGTTGGAGGTTTTCTCTTATCCTGAAAGATGAATGTCTGCTAACTCTAAGCTCTATGTACCCTGTACTCATTTGAACATCATTTCATTCATCGCCCGATATGACTTAACGTTGGGGGTTTTTCTCTTATCCTGAAAGATGAATGTCTGGTAACTCTAAGCTCTATGTACCCTGTACTCATTTGTACATCATTTCATTCATCGTCCGATATGACTTAACGTTGGAGGTTTTCTCTTATCCTGAAAGATGAATGTCTGGTAACTCTAAGCTCTATGTACCCTGTACTCATTTGAACATCATTTCATTCATCGCCCGATATGACTTAACGTTGGGGGTTTTTCTCTTATCCTGAAAGATGAATGTCTAGTAACTCTAAGCTATATGTACCCTGTACTCATTTGAACATCATTGCATTCATCGTCCGATATGACTTCACGTTGGGGGTTTTTCTCTTATCCTGAAAGATGAATGTCTAGTAACTCTAAGCTCTATGTACCCTGTACTCATTTAAACATCATTTCATTCATCGTCCGATATGACTTAACGTTGGGGGTTTTTCTCTCATCCTGAAAGATGAATGTCTGGTAACTCTAAGCTCTATGTACCCTGTACTCATTTAAACATCATTTCATTCATCGTCCAATATGGCTTAACGTTGGAGGTTTTCTCTTATCCTGAAAGATGAATGTCTGGTAACTCTAAGCTCTGTGTACCCTGTACTCATTTGAACATCATTTCATCCATCGTCCGACATGACTTAACGTTGGAGGTTTTCTCTTATCCTGAAAGATGAATGTCTGGTAACTCTAAGCTCTATGTACCCTGTACTCATTTGAACATCATTTCATTCATCGTCCGATATGACTTAACGTTGGGGGTTTTTCTCTTATCCTGAAAGATGAATGTCTGGTAACTCTAAGCTCTATGTACAATGTACTCATTTGAACATCATTTCATTCATCGTCCGATATGACTTAACGTTGGGGGTTTTTCTCTTATCCTGAAAGATGAATGTCTGGTAACTCTAAGCTCTATGTACCCTGTACTCATTTGAACATCATTTCATCCATCGTCCGACATAACTTAACGCTGGAGGTATTCTCTTATCTTGAAAGATGAATGTCTGGTAACTCTAAGCTCTATGTATCCTGTACTCATTTGTACATCATTTCATTCATCGCCCGATATGACTTAACTTTGGGGGTTTTTCTCTTATCCTGAAAGATGTATGTTTGGTAACTCTAAGCTCTACGTACCCTGTACTCATTTGGTCATCATTTCATTCATCGTCCGATATGACTTAACGTTGGAGGTTTTCTCTTATCCTGAAAGATGAATGTCTGGTAACTCTAAGCTCTATGTATCCTGTACTCATTTAAACACCATTTCATTCATCGTCCGATATGACTTAACGTTGGGTTTTTTTCTCTTATCCTGAAAGATGTACGTTTGGTAACTCTAAGCTCTACGTACCCTGTACTAATTTGAACATCATTTCATTCATCGTCCGATATGACTTAACGTTGGGGTTTTTTCTCTTATCGTGAAAGATGAATGTCTGGTAACTCTGAGCTCTATGTACCCTGTACTTATTTAAACATCATTTCATTCATCGTCCGATATGTCTTAACGTTGGAGGTTTTCTCTTATCCTGAAAGATGAATGTCCGGTAACTCTGAGCTCTATTTACCCTGTACTCATTTAAACATCATTTCATTCATCGTCCGATATAACTTAACGTTGGGGTTTTTTCTCTTATCGTGAAAGATGAATGTCTGGTAACTCTGAGCTCTATGTACCCTGTACTCATTTCAACATGATTTCATTCGTCTGATATGACTTAACGTTGGAGGTTTTCTCTTATCCTGAAAGATGAATGTCTGGTAACTCTGAGCTCTATGTACCCTGTACTCATTTAAACATCATTTCATTCATCGTCCGATATAACTTAACGTTGGAGGTTTTCTCTTATCCTGAAAGATGAATGTCTGGTAACTCTAAGCTCTATGTACCCTGTACTCATTTGAACATCATTTCATTCATCGTCCGATATAACTTAACGTTGGAGGTTTTCTCATATCCTGAAATATGAATGTCTAGTAACTGTAATCTCTATGTACCCTGTACTCATTTAAACATCATTTCAATCACCGTCCGATATGATCTAACGTTGGAGGTTTTCTCTTATCCTGAAAGATGAAGGTCTGGTAACTCTAAGCTCTATGTACTCTGTACTCATTTAAACATCATGTCATTCATCGTCCGATATAACTTAACGTTGGAGGTTTTCTCTTATCCTGAAAGATAAATGTCTAGTAACTCAAATCTCTATGTACCCTGTACTCATTTGAACATCATTTCAATCATCGTCCGATATGATCTAACGTTAGAGGTTTTCTCTTATCCTGAAAGATGAATGTCTGGTAACTCTGAGCTCTATGTACCCTGTACTCATTTAAACATCATTTCATTCATCGTCCGATATAACTTAACGTTGGAGGTTTTCTCTTATCCTGAAAGATGAATGTCTGGTAACTCTAAGCTCTATGTACCCTGTACTCATTTGAACATCATTTCATTCATCGTCCGATATAACTTAACGTTGGAGGTTTTCTCATATCCTGAAATATGAATGTCTAGTAACTGTAATCTCTATGTACCCTGTACTCATTTAAACATCATTTCAATCACCGTCCGATATGATCTAACGTTGGAGGTTTTCTCTTATCCTGAAAGATGAAGGTCTGGTAACTCTAAGCTCTATGTACTCTGTACTCATTTAAACATCATGTCATTCATCGTCCGATATAACTTAACGTTGGAGGTTTTCTCTTATCCTGAAAGATAAATGTCTAGTAACTCAAATCTCTATGTACCCTGTACTCATTTGAACATCATTTCAATCATCGTCCGATATGATCTAACGTTAGAGGTTTTCTCTTATCCTGAAAGATGAATGTCTGGTAACTCTGAGCTCTATGTACCCTGTACTCATTTAAACATCATTTCATTCATCGTCCGATATAACTTAACGTTGGAGGTTTTCTCTTATCCTGAAAGATGAATGTCTGGTAACTCTAAGCTCTATGTACCCTGTACTCATTTGAACATCATTTCACTCATCGTCCGATATAACTTAACGTTGGAGGTTTCTCTTATCCTGAAAGATGAACGTCCGGTAGCTTTAAGCTCTATGTACCCTGTACTCATTTGAACATCATTTCATTCATCGTCCGATATGACTTAACGCTGGAGGTTTTCTCTTATCCTGAAATATGAATGTCTAGTAACTCTAACCTCTATGTACCCTGTACTCATTTGAACATCATTTCATTGATTGACCGATATGACTTAACGTTGGAGGTTTTCTCTTATCCTGAAAGATGAATGTCTGGTAACTCTAACCTCTATGTACCCTGCACTCATTTGAACATCGTTTCATTCATTGACCGATATGACTTAACGTTGGAGGTTTTCTCTTATCCTGAAAGATGAATGTCTGGTAACTCTAAGCTCTATGTGCCCTGTACTCATTTAAACATCATTTCATTCATCGTCCTTTATGACTTAACGTTGGAGGTTTTCTCTTATCCTGAAAGATGAATGTCTGGTAACTCTAAGCTCTATGTACCCTGTACTCATTTGAACATCAATTCATTCATTGACCGATATGACTTAACGTTGGAGGTTTTCCCTTATCCTGAAAGATGAATGTCTGGTAACGCTAAGCTTTATGTACCCTGTACTCATTTGAACATCATTTCATTCATCGTCCGATATGACTTAACGTTGGAGGTTTCTCTTATCCTGAAAGATGAATGTCTGGTAACTCTAAGCTTTATGTACCCTGTACTCATTTGAACATCATTTCATTCATCGTCCGATATGACTTAACGTTGGAGGTTTCTCTTATCCTGAAAGATGAATGTCTGGTAACTCTAAGCTCTATGTACCCTGTACTCATTTGAACATCATTTCATTCATCGTCCGTTATAACTTAACGTTGGAGGTTTCTCTTATCCTGAAAGATGAATGTCTGGTAACTCTAAGCTCTATGTACCCTGTACTCACTTGAACATCATTTCATTCATTGACCGATATGACTTAATGTTGAAGGGTTTCTCTTATCCTGAAAGATGATGTCTGGTAACTCTAAGCTCTATGTACCCTGTACTCATTTGAACATCATTTCTTTCATCGTCCGATATAACTTAACGTTGGAGGTTTCTCTTATCCTGAAAGATGAATGTCTGGTAACTCTAAGCTCTATGTACCCTGTACTCATTTAAACATTATTTCATTCATCGTCCGATATGACTTAACGTTGGAGATTTTCCCTTATCCTGAAAGATGAATGTCTGGTAACTCTAAGCTCTATGTACCATGTACTCATTTGAACATCATTTCATTCATCGTACGATATGACTTAACGTTGGAGATTTTCTCTTATCCTGAAAGATGAATGTCTGCTAACTCTAAGCTATATGTACCCTGTACTCATTTGAATATCATTTCATTCATCGTCCGATATGACTTAACGTTAGAGGTTTTCTCTTATCCTGAAAGATTAACGTCCGGCAGCTTTAAGCTCTATGTACCCTGTACTCATTTGAACATCATTTCATTCATTGACCGATATGACTTAACGTTGGAGTTTTTCTCTTATCCTAAAAGATGAATGTCTAGTAACTCAAACCTCTATGTACCCTGTACTCATTTGAACATCATTTCATTCATCGTCCGATATGACTTAACGTTGGAAGTTTTCTCTTATCCTGAAAGATGAACGTCCGGTAGCTTTAAGCTCTATGTACCCTGTACTCATTTGAACATCATTTCATTCATCGTCCGATATGACTTAACGTTGGAGGTTTTCTCTTATCCTGAAAGATGAATGTCTAGTAACTCTAACCTCTATGTAACCTGTACTCATTTGAACATCATTTCATTCATCGTCCGATATAACTTAACGTTGGGGTTTTTTCTCTTATCGTGAAAGATGAATGTCTGGTAACTCTGAGCTCTATGTACCCTGTACTCATTTCAACATGATTTCATTCGTCTGATATGACTTAACGTTGGAGGTTTTCTCTTATCCTGAAAGATGAATGTCTGGTAACTCTGAGCTCTATGTACCCTGTACTCATTTAAACATCATTTCATTCATCGTCCGATATAACTTAACGTTGGAGGTTTTCTCTTATCCTGAAAGATGAATGTCTGGTAACTCTAAGCTCTATGTACCCTGTACTCATTTGAACATCATTTCATTCATCGTCCGATATAACTTAACGTTGGAGGTTTTCTCATATCCTGAAATATGAATGTCTAGTAACTGTAATCTCTATGTACCCTGTACTCATTTAAACATCATTTCAATCACCGTCCGATATGATCTAACGTTGGAGGTTTTCTCTTATCCTGAAAGATGAAGGTCTGGTAACTCTAAGCTCTATGTACTCTGTACTCATTTAAACATCATGTCATTCATCGTCCGATATAACTTAACGTTGGAGGTTTTCTCTTATCCTGAAAGATAAATGTCTAGTAACTCAAATCTCTATGTACCCTGTACTCATTTGAACATCATTTCAATCATCGTCCGATATGATCTAACGTTAGAGGTTTTCTCTTATCCTGAAAGATGAATGTCTGGTAACTCTGAGCTCTATGTACCCTGTACTCATTTAAACATCATTTCATTCATCGTCCGATATAACTTAACGTTGGAGGTTTTCTCTTATCCTGAAAGATGAATGTCTGGTAACTCTAAGCTCTATGTACCCTGTACTCATTTGAACATCATTTCATTCATCGTCCGATATAACTTAACGTTGGAGGTTTTCTCTTATCCTGAAAGATGAATGTCTGGTAATTCTAAGCTCTATGTACCCTGTACTCATTTAAACATCACTTCAATCATCGTCCGATATGATCTAACGTTGGAGGTTTTCTCTTATCCTGAAAGATGAAGGTCTGGTAACTCTAAGCTCTATGTACTCTGTACTCATTTAAACATCATGTCATTCATCGTCCGATATAACTTAACGTTGGAGGTTTTCTCTTATCCTGAAAGATAAATGTCTAGTAACTCAAATCTCTATGTACCCTGTACTCATTTGAACATCATTTAAATCATCGTCCGATATGATCTAACGTTGGAGGTTTTCTCTTATCCTGGAAGATGAATGTCTGGTAACTCTAATCTCTATGTACCCTGAACTCATTTGTACATCATTTCATTCATCGTCCGATATGACTTAACGTTGGAGGTTTTCTCTTATCCTGAAAGATGAATGTCTAATAACTATAAGCTCTATGTATCCTGTACTCATTTGAACATCATCTCATTCATCGTCCGGCATGACTAAACGTTGGAGGTTTTCTCTTATCCTGAAAGATGAATGTCTAGTAACTCTAACCTCTATGTACCTTGTACTCATTTGAAAATCATTTCATTGATTGACCGATATGACTTAACGTTGAAGGTTTTCTCTTATCCTGAAAGATGAATGTCTGGTAACTCTAACCTCTATGTACCCTGTACTCATTTGAACATCATTTCATTCATTGACCGATATGACTTAACGTTGTAGCTTTTCTCTTATCCTGAAAGATGAATGTCTGGTAACTCTAAGCTCTATGTAACCTGTACTCATTTGAACATCATTTAATTCATCGTCCGATATGACTTAACGTTGGAGGTTTTCCCATTTCCTGAAAGATGAATGTCTGGTAACTCTAAGCTCTATGTACCTGTACTCATTTGAACATCACTTCATTCATTGTCCGATATGACTTAACGTTGGAGGTTTTCCCATTTCCTGAAAGATGAATGTCTGGTAACTCTAAGCTCTATGTACCTGTACTCATTTGAACATCACTTCATTCATCGTCCGATATGACTTAACGTTGGAGGTTTTTCCATTTCCTGAAAGATGAATGTCTGGTAACTCTAAGCTCTATGTACCTGTACTCATTTGAACATCACTTCATTCATCGTCCGATATGACTTAACGTTGGAGGTTTTCCCATTTCCTGAAAGATGAATGTCTGGTAACTCTAAGCTCTATGTACCTGTACTCATTTGAACATCACTTCATTCATCGTCCGATATGACTTAACGTTGGAGGTTTTCCCATTTCCTGAAAGATGAATGTCTGGTAACTCTAAGCTCTATGTACCCTGTACTCATTTAACATCATTTCATTCATCGTCCAATATGACTTAACGTTGGAGGTTTTCTCTTATCCTGAAAGATGAATGTCTGGTATCTCTAAGCTCTATGTACCCTGTACTCATTTGAACATCATTTCATTCATTGACCGATATGACTTAACATTGGAGGTTTTCTCTTATCCTGAAAGATGAATGTCTGGTAACTCTAAGCTCTATGTGCCCTGTACTCTATCTAAACATCATTTCATTCATCGTCCGATATGACTTAACGTTGGAGGTTTTCTCTTATCCTGAAAGATGAATGTCTGGTAACTCTAAGCTCTATGTACCCTGTACTCATTTGAACATCAATTCATTCATTGACCGATATGACTTAACGTTGGAGGATTTCCCTTATCCTGAACGATGAATGTCTGGTAACGCTAAGCTTTATGCACCCTGTACTCATTTGAACATCATTTCATTCATCGTCCGATATGACTTAACGTAGGAGGTTTCTCTTATCCTGAAAGATGAATGTCTGGTAACTCTAAGCTCTATGTACCCTGTACTCATTTGAACATCATTTCATTCATTGACCGATATGACTTAATGTTGAAGGGTTTCTCTTATCCTGAAAGATGATGTCTGGTAACTCTAAGCTCTATGTACCCTGTACTCATTTAAACATTATTTCATTCATCGTCCGATATGACTTAACATTGGAGATTTTCCCTTATCCTGAAAGATGAATGTCTGGTAACTCTAAGCTCTATGTACCATGTACTCATTTGAACATCATTTCATTCATCGTACGATATGACTTAACGTTGGAGATTTTCTCTTATCCTGAAAGATGAATGTCTGCTAACTCTAAGCTATATGTACCCTGTACTCATTTGAATATCATTTCATTCATCGTCCGATATGACTTAACGTTGGAGGTTTTCTCTTATCCTGAAAGATGAACGTCCGGCAGCTTTAAGCTCTATGTACCCTGTACTCATTTGAACATCAATTCATTCACTGACCGATATGACTTAACGTTGGAGGATTTCCCTTATCCTGAACGATGAATGTCTGGTAACGCTAAGCTTTATGTACCCTGTACTCATTTGAACATCATTTCATTCATCGTCCGATATGACTTAACGTTGGAGGTTTCTCTTATCCTGAAAGATGAACGTCCGGTAGCTTTAAGCTCTATGTACCCTGTACTCATTTGAACATCATTTCATTCATCGTCCGATATGACTTAACGCTGGAGGTTTTCTCTTATCCTGAAATATGAATGTCTAGTAACTCTAACCTCTATGTACCCTGTACTCATTTGAACATCATTTCATTGATTGACCGATATGACTTAACGTTGGAGGTTTTCTCTTATCCTGAAAGATGAATGTCTGGTAACTCTAACCTCTATGTACCATGCACTCATTTGAACATCGTTTCATTCATTGACCGATATGACTTAACGTTGGAGGTTTTCTCTTATCCTGAAAGATGAATGTCTGGTAACTCTAAGCTCTATGTGCCCTGTACTCATTTAAACATCATTTCATTCATCGTCCTTTATGACTTAACGTTGGAGGTTTTCTCTTATCCTGAAAGATGAATGTCTGGTAACTCTAAGCTCTATGTACCCTGTACTCATTTGAACATCAATTCATTCATTGACCGATATGACTTAACGTTGGAGGTTTTCCCTTATCCTGAAAGATGAATGTCTGGTAATGCTAAGCTTTATGTACCCTGTACTCATTTGAACATCATTTCATTCATCGTCCGATATGACTTAACGTTGGAGGTTTCTCTTATCCTGAAAGATGAATGTCTGGTAACTCTAAGCTTTATGTACCCTGTACTCATTTGAACATCATTTCATTCATCGTCCGATATGACTTAACGTTGGAGGTTTCTCTTATCCTGAAAGATGAATGTCTGGTAACTCTAAGCTCTATGTACCCTGTACTCATTTGAACATCATTTCATTCATCGTCCGTTATAACTTAACGTTGGAGGTTTCTCTTATCCTGAAAGATGAATGTCTGGTAACTCTAAGCTCTATGTACCCTGTACTCACTTGAACATCATTTCATTCATTGACCGATATGACTTAATGTTGAAGGGTTTCTCTTATCCTGAAAGATGATGTCTGGTAACTCTAAGCTCTATGTACCTGTACTCATTTGAACATCACTTCATTCATCGTCCGATATGACTTAACGTTGGAGGTTTTCCCATTTCCTGAAAGATGAATGTCTGGTAACTCTAAGCTCTATGTACCCTGTACTCATTTAAACATTATTTCATTCATCGTCCGATATGACTTAACGTTGGAGATTTTCCCTTATCCTGAAAGATGAATGTCTGGTAACTCTAAGCTCTATGTACCATGTACTCATTTGAACATCATTTCATTCATCGTACGATATGACTTAACGTTGGAGATTTTCTCTTATCCTGAAAGATGAATGTCTGCTAACTCTAAGCTATATGTACCCTGTACTCATTTGAATATCATTTCATTCATCGTCCGATATGACTTAACGTTAGAGGTTTTCTCTTATCCTGAGAGATTAACGTCCGGCAGCTTTAAGCTCTATGTACCCTGTACTCATTTGAACATCATTTCATTCATTGACCGATATGACTTAACGTTGGAGTTTTTCTCTTATCCTAAAAGATGAATGTCTAGTAACTCAAACCTCTATGTACCCTGTACTCATTTGAACATCATTTCATTCATCGTCCGATATGACTTAACGTTGGAAGTTTTCTCTTATCCTGAAAGATGAACGTCCGGTAGCTTTAAGCTCTATGTACCCTGTACTCATTTGAACATCATTTCATTCATCGTCCGATATGACTTAACGTTGGAGGTTTTCTCTTATCCTGAAAGATGAATGTCTAGTAACTCTAACCTCTATGTAACCTGTACTCATTTGAACATCATTTCATTCATCGTACGATATGACTTAACGTTGTAGCTTTTCTCTTATCCTGAAAAATGAATGTCTGGTAACTCTAAGCACTATGTGCCCTGTACTCATTTGAACATCGTTTCATTCATTGACCGATATGACTTAACGTTGTAGCTTTTCTCTTATCCTGAAAAATGAATGTCTGGTAACTCTAAGCACTATGTGACCTGTACTCATTTGAACATCATTTCATTCATTGTCCGATATGACTTAACGTTGGAGGTTTTCCCTTATCCTGAAAGATGAATGTCTGGTAACTCTAACCTCTATGTACCCTGCACTCATTTGAACATCGTTTCATTCATTGACCGATATGACTTAACGTTGGAGGTTTTCTCTTATCCTGAAAGATGAATGTCTGGTAACTCTAAGCTCTATGTGCCCTGTACTCATTTAAACATCATTTCATTCATCGTCCGATATGACTTAACGTTGGAGGTTTTCTCTTATCCTGAAAGATGAATGTCTGCTAACTCTAAGCTCTATGTACCCTGTACTCATTTGAACATCAATTCATTCATTGACGGATATGACTTAACGTTGGGGGTTTTCCCTTATCCTGAAAGATGAATGTCTGGTAACGCTAAGCTTTATGTACCCTGTACTCATTTGAACATCATTTCATTCATCGTCCGATATGACTTAACGTTGGAGGTTTCTCTTATCCTGAAAGATGAATGTCTGGTAACTCTAAGCTCTATGTACCCTGTACTCATTTGAACATCATTTCATTCATCGTCCGTTATAACTTAACGTTGGAGGTTTCTCTTATCCTGAAAGATGAATGTCTGGTAACTCTAAGCTCTATGTACCCTGTACTCATTTGAACATCATTTCATTCATTGACCGATATGACTTAATGTTGAAGGGTTTCTCTTATCCTGAAAGATGATGTCTGGTAACTCTAAGCTCTATGTACCCTGTACTCATTTGAACATCATTTCATTCATCGTCCGATATAACTTAACGTTGGAGGTTTCTCTTATCCTGAAAGATGAATGTCTGGTAACTCTAAGCTCTATGTACCCTGTACTCATTTGAACATCATTTCATTCATTGACCGATATGACTTAACGTTGGAGGTTTTCTCTTATCCTAAAAGATGAATGTCTAGTAACTCTAACCTCTATGTACCCTGTACTCATTTGAACATCATTTCATTCATCGTCCGATATGACTTAACTTTGGAGGTTTTCTCTTATCCTGAAAGATGAACGTCCGGTAGCTTTAAGCTCTATGTACCCTGTACTCATTTGAACATCATTTCATTCATCGTCCGATATGACTTAACGTTGGAGGTTTTCTCTTATCCTGAAAGATGAATGTCTAGTAACTCTAACCTCTATGGACCCTGTACTCATTTGAACATCATTTCATTGATTGACCGATATGACTTAACGTTGGAGGTTTTCTCTTATCCTGAAAGATGAATGTCTGGTAACTCTAACCTCTATGTACCCTGCACTCATTTGAACATCGTTTCATTCATTGACCGATATGACTTAACGTTGTAGCTTTTCTCTTATCCTGAAAAATGAATGTCTGGTAACTCTAAGCACTATGTGCCCTGTACTCATTTGAACATCATTTCATTCATTGTCCGATTTGACTTAACGTTGGAGGTTTTCCCTTATCCTGAAAGATGAATGTCTGGTAACTCTAAGCTCTATGTACCCTGTACTCATTTGAACATCATTTCATTCATCGTCCGATATAACTTAACGTTGGAGGTTTTCTCTTATCCTGAAAGATGAATGTCTGGTAATTCTAAGCTCTATGTACCCTGTACTCATTTAAACATCACTTCAATCATCGTCCGATATGATCTAACGTTGGAGGTTTTCTCTTATCCTGAAAGATGAAGGTCTGGTAACTCTAAGCTCTATGTACTCTGTACTCATTTAAACATCATGTCATTCATCGTCCGATATAACTTAACGTTGGAGGTTTTCTCTTATCCTGAAAGATAAATGTCTAGTAACTCAAATCTCTATGTACCCTGTACTCATTTGAACATCATTTAAATCATCGTCCGATATGATCTAACGTTGGAGGTTTTCTCTTATCCTGGAAGATGAATGTCTGGTAACTCTAATCTCTATGTACCCTGAACTCATTTGTACATCATTTCATTCATCGTCCGATATGACTTAACGTTGGAGGTTTTCTCTTATCCTGAAAGATGAATGTCTAATAACTATAAGCTCTATGTATCCTGTACTCATTTGAACATCATCTCATTCATCGTCCGGCATGACTAAACGTTGGAGGTTTTCTCTTATCCTGAAAGATGAATGTCTAGTAACTCTAACCTCTATGTACCTTGTACTCATTTGAAAATCATTTCATTGATTGACCGATATGACTTAACGTTGAAGGTTTTCTCTTATCCTGAAAGATGAATGTCTGGTAACTCTAACCTCTATGTACCCTGCACTCATTTGAACATCATTTCATTCATTGACCGATATGACTTAACGTTGTAGCTTTTCTCTTATCCTGAAAGATGAATGTCTGGTAACTCTAAGCTCTATGTAACCTGTACTCATTTGAACATCATTTAATTCATCGTCCGATATGACTTAACGTTGGAGGTTTTCCCATTTCCTGAAAGATGAATGTCTGGTAACTCTAAGCTCTATGTACCTGTACTCATTTGAACATCACTTCATTCATTGTCCGATATGACTTAACGTTGGAGGTTTTCCCATTTCCTGAAAGATGAATGTCTGGTAACTCTAAGCTCTATGTACCTGTACTCATTTGAACATCACTTCATTCATCGTCCGATATGACTTAACGTTGGAGGTTTTTCCATTTCCTGAAAGATGAATGTCTGGTAACTCTAAGCTCTATGTACCTGTACTCATTTGAACATCACTTCATTCATCGTCCGATATGACTTAACGTTGGAGGTTTTCCCATTTCCTGAAAGATGAATGTCTGGTAACTCTAAGCTCTATGTACCTGTACTCATTTGAACATCACTTCATTCATCGTCCGATATGACTTAACGTTGGAGGTTTTCCCATTTCCTGAAAGATGAATGTCTGGTAACTCTAAGCTCTATGTACCCTGTACTCATTTAACATCATTTCATTCATCGTCCAATATGACTTAACGTTGGAGGTTTTCTCTTATCCTGAAAGATGAATGTCTGGTATCTCTAAGCTCTATGTACCCTGTACTCATTTGAACATCATTTCATTCATTGACCGATATGACTTAACATTGGAGGTTTTCTCTTATCCTGAAAGATGAATGTCTGGTAACTCTAAGCTCTATGTGCCCTGTACTCTATCTAAACATCATTTCATTCATCGTCCGATATGACTTAACGTTGGAGGTTTTCTCTTATCCTGAAAGATGAATGTCTGGTAACTCTAAGCTCTATGTACCCTGTACTCATTTGAACATCAATTCATTCATTGACCGATATGACTTAACGTTGGAGGATTTCCCTTATCCTGAACGATGAATGTCTGGTAACGCTAAGCTTTATGCACCCTGTACTCATTTGAACATCATTTCATTCATCGTCCGATATGACTTAACGTAGGAGGTTTCTCTTATCCTGAAAGATGAATGTCTGGTAACTCTAAGCTCTATGTACCCTGTACTCATTTGAACATCATTTCATTCATTGACCGATATGACTTAATGTTGAAGGGTTTCTCTTATCCTGAAAGATGATGTCTGGTAACTCTAAGCTCTATGTACCCTGTACTCATTTAAACATTATTTCATTCATCGTCCGATATGACTTAACATTGGAGATTTTCCCTTATCCTGAAAGATGAATGTCTGGTAACTCTAAGCTCTATGTACCATGTACTCATTTGAACATCATTTCATTCATCGTACGATATGACTTAACGTTGGAGATTTTCTCTTATCCTGAAAGATGAATGTCTGCTAACTCTAAGCTATATGTACCCTGTACTCATTTGAATATCATTTCATTCATCGTCCGATATGACTTAACGTTGGAGGTTTTCTCTTATCCTGAAAGATGAACGTCCGGCAGCTTTAAGCTCTATGTACCCTGTACTCATTTGAACATCAATTCATTCACTGACCGATATGACTTAACGTTGGAGGATTTCCCTTATCCTGAACGATGAATGTCTGGTAACGCTAAGCTTTATGTACCCTGTACTCATTTGAACATCATTTCATTCATCGTCCGATATGACTTAACGTTGGAGGTTTCTCTTATCCTGAAAGATGAACGTCCGGTAGCTTTAAGCTCTATGTACCCTGTACTCATTTGAACATCATTTCATTCATCGTCCGATATGACTTAACGCTGGAGGTTTTCTCTTATCCTGAAATATGAATGTCTAGTAACTCTAACCTCTATGTACCCTGTACTCATTTGAACATCATTTCATTGATTGACCGATATGACTTAACGTTGGAGGTTTTCTCTTATCCTGAAAGATGAATGTCTGGTAACTCTAAGCTCTATGTACCCTGTACTCACTTGAACATCATTTCATTCATTGACCGATATGACTTAATGTTGGAGGTTTTCTCTTATCCTGAAAGATGAATGTCTGGTAACTCTAAGCTCTATGTGCCCTGTACTCATTTAAACATCATTTCATTCATCGTCCTTTATGACTTAACGTTGGAGGTTTTCTCTTATCCTGAAAGATGAATGTCTGGTAACTCTAAGCTCTATGTACCCTGTACTCATTTGAACATCAATTCATTCATTGACCGATATGACTTAACGTTGGAGGTTTTCCCTTATCCTGAAAGATGAATGTCTGGTAACGCTAAGCTTTATGTACCCTGTACTCATTTGAACATCATTTCATTCATCGTCCGATATGACTTAACGTTGGAGGTTTCTCTTATCCTGAAAGATGAATGTCTGGTAACTCTAAGCTTTATGTACCCTGTACTCATTTGAACATCATTTCATTCATCGTCCGATATGACTTAACGTTGGAGGTTTCTCTTATCCTGAAAGATGAATGTCTGGTAACTCTAAGCTCTATGTACCCTGTACTCATTTGAACATCATTTCATTCATCGTCCGTTATAACTTAACGTTGGAGGTTTCTCTTATCCTGAAAGATGAATGTCTGGTAACTCTAAGCTCTATGTACCCTGTACTCACTTGAACATCATTTCATTCATTGACCGATATGACTTAATGTTGAAGGGTTTCTCTTATCCTGAAAGATGATGTCTGGTAACTCTAAGCTCTATGTACCCTGTACTCATTTGAACATCATTTCTTTCATCGTCCGATATAACTTAACGTTGGAGGTTTCTCTTATCCTGAAAGATGAATGTCTGGTAACTCTAAGCTCTATGTACCCTGTACTCATTTAAACATTATTTCATTCATCGTCCGATATGACTTAACGTTGGAGATTTTCCCTTATCCTGAAAGATGAATGTCTGGTAACTCTAAGCTCTATGTACCATGTACTCATTTGAACATCATTTCATTCATCGTACGATATGACTTAACGTTGGAGATTTTCTCTTATCCTGAAAGATGAATGTCTGCTAACTCTAAGCTATATGTACCCTGTACTCATTTGAATATCATTTCATTCATCGTCCGATATGACTTAACGTTAGAGGTTTTCTCTTATCCTGAAAGATTAACGTCCGGCAGCTTTAAGCTCTATGTACCCTGTACTCATTTGAACATCATTTCATTCATTGACCGATATGACTTAACGTTGGAGTTTTTCTCTTATCCTAAAAGATGAATGTCTAGTAACTCAAACCTCTATGTACCCTGTACTCATTTGAACATCATTTCATTCATCGTCCGATATGACTTAACGTTGGAAGTTTTCTCTTATCCTGAAAGATGAACGTCCGGTAGCTTTAAGCTCTATGTACCCTGTACTCATTTGAACATCATTTCATTCATCGTCCGATATGACTTAACGTTGGAGGTTTTCTCTTATCCTGAAAGATGAATGTCTAGTAACTCTAACCTCTATGTAACCTGTACTCATTTGAACATCATTTCATTCATCGTACGATATGACTTAACGTTGTAGCTTTTCTCTTATCCTGAAAAATGAATGTCTGGTAACTCTAAGCACTATGTGCCCTGTACTCATTTGAACATCGTTTCATTCATTGACCGATATGACTTAACGTTGTAGCTTTTCTCTTATCCTGAAAAATGAATGTCTGGTAACTCTAAGCACTATGTGACCTGTACTCATTTGAACATCATTTCATTCATTGTCCGATATGACTTAACGTTGGAGGTTTTCCCTTATCCTGAAAGATGAATGTCTGGTAACTCTAACCTCTATGTACCCTGCACTCATTTGAACATCGTTTCATTCATTGACCGATATGACTTAACGTTGGAGGTTTTCTCTTATCCTGAAAGATGAATGTCTGGTAACTCTAAGCTCTATGTGCCCTGTACTCATTTAAACATCATTTCATTCATCGTCCGATATGACTTAACGTTGGAGGTTTTCTCTTATCCTGAAAGATGAATGTCTGCTAACTCTAAGCTCTATGTACCCTGTACTCATTTGAACATCAATTCATTCATTGACGGATATGACTTAACGTTGGGGGTTTTCCCTTATCCTGAAAGATGAATGTCTGGTAACGCTAAGCTTTATGTACCCTGTACTCATTTGAACATCATTTCATTCATCGTCCGATATGACTTAACGTTGGAGGTTTCTCTTATCCTGAAAGATGAATGTCTGGTAACTCTAAGCTCTATGTACCCTGTACTCATTTGAACATCATTTCATTCATCGTCCGTTATAACTTAACGTTGGAGGTTTCTCTTATCCTGAAAGATGAATGTCTGGTAACTCTAAGCTCTATGTACCCTGTACTCATTTGAACATCATTTCATTCATTGACCGATATGACTTAATGTTGAAGGGTTTCTCTTATCCTGAAAGATGATGTCTGGTAACTCTAAGCTCTATGTACCCTGTACTCATTTGAACATCATTTCATTCATCGTCCGATATAACTTAACGTTGGAGGTTTCTCTTATCCTGAAAGATGAATGTCTGGTAACTCTAAGCTCTATGTACCCTGTACTCATTTGAACATCATTTCATTCATTGACCGATATGACTTAACGTTGGAGGTTTTCTCTTATCCTAAAAGATGAATGTCTAGTAACTCTAACCTCTATGTACCCTGTACTCATTTGAACATCATTTCATTCATCGTCCGATATGACTTAACTTTGGAGGTTTTCTCTTATCCTGAAAGATGAACGTCCGGTAGCTTTAAGCTCTATGTACCCTGTACTCATTTGAACATCATTTCATTCATCGTCCGATATGACTTAACGTTGGAGGTTTTCTCTTATCCTGAAAGATGAATGTCTAGTAACTCTAACCTCTATGGACCCTGTACTCATTTGAACATCATTTCATTGATTGACCGATATGACTTAACGTTGGAGGTTTTCTCTTATCCTGAAAGATGAATGTCTGGTAACTCTAACCTCTATGTACCCTGCACTCATTTGAACATCGTTTCATTCATTGACCGATATGACTTAACGTTGTAGCTTTTCTCTTATCCTGAAAAATGAATGTCTGGTAACTCTAAGCACTATGTGCCCTGTACTCATTTGAACATCATTTCATTCATTGTCCGATTTGACTTAACGTTGGAGGTTTTCCCTTATCCTGAAAGATGAATGTCTGGTAACTCTAACCTCTATGTACCCTGCACTCATTTGAACATCGTTTCATTCATTGACCGATATGACTTAACGTTGGAGATTTTCTCTTATCCTGAAAGATGAATGTCTGGTAACTCTAAGCTCTATGTGCCCTGTACTCATTTAAACATCATTTCATTCATCGTCCGATATGACTTAACGTTGGAGGTTTTCTCTTATCCTGAAAGATGAATGTCTGCTAACTCTAAGCTCTATGTACCCTGTACTCATTTGAACATCAATTCATTCATTGACGGATATGACTTAACGTTGGGGGTTTTCCCTTATCCTGAAAGATGAATGTCTGGTAACGCTAAGCTTTATGTACCCTGTACTCATTTGAACATCATTTCATTCATCGTCCGATATGACTTAACGTTGGAGGTTTCTCTTATCCTGAAAGATGAATGTCTGGTAACTCTAAGCTCTATGTACCCTGTACTCATTTGAACATCATTTCATTCATCGTCCGTTATAACTTAACGTTGGAGGTTTCTCTTATCCTGAAAGATGAATGTCTGGTAACTCTAAGCTCTATGTACCCTGTACTCATTTGAACATCATTTCATTCATTGACCGATATGACTTAATGTTGAAGGGTTTCTCTTATCCTGAAAGATGATGTCTGGTAACTCTAAGCTCTATGTACCCTGTACTCATTTGAACATCATTTCATTCATCGTCCGATATAACTTAACGTTGGAGGTTTCTCTTATCCTGAAAGATGAATGTCTGGTAACTCTAAGCTCTATGTACCCTGTACTCATTTGAACATCATTTCATTCATTGACCGATATGACTTAACGTTGGAGGTTTTCTCTTATCCTAAAAGATGAATGTCTAGTAACTCTAACCTCTATGTACCCTGTACTCATTTGAACATCATTTCATTCATCGTCCGATATGACTTAACTTTGGAGGTTTTCTCTTATCCTGAAAGATGAACGTCCGGTAGCTTTAAGCTCTATGTACCCTGTACTCATTTGAACATCATTTCATTCATCGTCCGATATGACTTAACGTTGGAGGTTTTCTCTTATCCTGAAAGATGAATGTCTAGTAACTCTAACCTCTATGGACCCTGTACTCATTTGAACATCATTTCATTGATTGACCGATATGACTTAACGTTGGAGGTTTTCTCTTATCCTGAAAGATGAATGTCTGGTAACTCTAACCTCTATGTACCCTGTACTCATTTGAACATCATTTCATTCATTGTCCGATTTGACTTAACGTTGGAGGTTTTCCCTTATCCTGAAAGATGAATGTCTGGTAACTCTAACCTCTATGTACCCTGCACTCATTTGAACATCGTTTCATTCATTGACCGATATGACTTAACGTTGGAGATTTTCTCTTATCCTGAAAGATGAATGTCTGGTAACTCTAAGCTCTATGTGCCCTGTACTCATTTAAACATCATTTCATTCATCGTCCGATATGACTTAACGTTTGAGGTTTTCTCTTATCCTGAAAGATGAATGTCTGCTAACTCTAAGCTCTATGTACCCTGTACTCATTTGAACATCAATTCATTCATTGACGGATATGACTTAACGTTGGGGGTTTTCCCTTATCCTGAAAGATGAATGTCTGGTAACGCTAAGCTTTATGTACCCTGTACTCATTTGAACATCATTTCATTCATCGTCCGATATGACTTAACGTTGGAGGTTTCTCTTATCCTGAAAGATGAATGTCTGGTAACTCTAAGCTCTATGTACCCTGTACTCATTTGAACATCATTTCATTCATCGTCCGTTATAACTTAACGTTGGAGGTTTCTCTTATCCTGAAAGATGAATGTCTGGTAACTCTAAGCTCTATGTACCCTGTACTCATTTGAACATCATTTCATTCATTGACCGATATGACTTAATGTTGAAGGGTTTCTCTTATCCTGAAAGATGATGTCTGGTAACTCTAAGCTCTATGTACCCTGTACTCATTTGAACATCATTTCATTCATCGTCCGATATAACTTAACGTTGGAGGTTTCTCTTATCCTGAAAGATGAATGTCTGGTAACTCTAAGCTCTATGTACCCTGTACTCATTTGAACATCATTTCATTCATTGACCGATATGACTTAACGTTGGAGGTTTTCTCTTATCCTAAAAGATGAATGTCTAGTAACTCTAACCTCTATGTACCCTGTACTCATTTGAACATCATTTCATTCATCGTCCGATATGACTTAACTTTGGAGGTTTTCTCTTATCCTGAAAGATGAACGTCCGGTAGCTTTAAGCTCTATGTACCCTGTACTCATTTGAACATCATTTCATTCATCGTCCGATATGACTTAACGTTGGAGGTTTTCTCTTATCCTGAAAGATGAATGTCTAGTAACTCTAACCTCTATGGACCCTGTACTCATTTGAACATCATTTCATTGATTGACCGATATGACTTAACGTTGGAGGTTTTCTCTTATCCTGAAAGATGAATGTCTGGTAACTCTAACCTCTATGTACCCTGCACTCATTTGAACATCGTTTCATTCATTGACCGATATGACTTAACGTTGTAGCTTTTCTCTTATCCTGAAAAATGAATGTCTGGTAACTCTAAGCACTATGTGCCCTGTACTCATTTGAACATCATTTCATTCATTGTCCGATATGACTTAACGTTGGAGGTTTTCCCTTATCCTGAAAGATGAATGTCTGGTAACTCTAACCTCTATGTACCCTGCACTCATTTGAACATCGTTTCATTCATTGACCGATATGACTTAACGTTGGAGATTTTCTCTTATCCTGAAAGATGAATGTCTGGTAACTCTAACCTCTATGTGCCCTGTACTCATTTGAACATCATTTCATTTATCGTCCGATATGACTTAACGTTGGAGGTTTTCCCTTATCCTGAAAGATGAATGTCTGGTAACTCTAAGCCCTTCGTACCCTGTACTCATTTGAACATCATTTCATTCAGATATAAGCTTGGTGTTTGTATGACATGACAACGGAATGTGTGATGTTGTTTCTTTGTTTTGTGAATGGACTTTTCCCTGTCAGTCGATACGATAAGAGTACTAAGGTACTTCTCACTTGTTAATACCAGATATGTTTTATTACTGTTTGGTCATGACCTTTCCGTTTAATTGCGGTCATCTGATGCTGTATGTCCTGTAGACCTTGTGCCAATGTCATGAGTTGTTACGACCCTGGTTCTGTCTCACAATAAAACACTCAACTCGTAATGATATTTAGAGCTCGTGTGGTCAGGTACGAGGTCTCAGACTGCAGGTCGCCAACACTTCCAGGCTCGACCTAGGGAGTGTACATCGGACAAAGTACTCACTTAGAGCAAACATCTACGGGAAAGCAAACGTACAAGTAACAGAATAAATTATTAATATATTGAATTTGTGAAACCAATGTCAGCAAAAAATCGGAATAGTGATTTACGATATCAGTGCTGCAACAGATCAAATTACAATACTAGAGAAGAGACTGCAGGTCGAGAATTGTAATTTGATGTTATGATACGTATGTCTTATAGCGTATAAATTATAAATATGAAAGAAATAAAACTATTTTTTCATTATATTTTATACTATCAAAATAAATGAACTGTTCCATAGTAAACAATAAAATATTGATAACCAGGCACAGCAACCGCTCCGCAAATGGGCCCTGTCAGCAGGTTCGGAGACCGACAAACGACCTACCGGAGGAGGAAGTGGTCTTCCTCAGAGCATATCATCCTACCATGCACCACCGAGACAGCCGCCGACACTTCTTTATTTTTAATTTATTACTTGGCTGTTGAGTAGTATTTCTATGCAAGCCAATGATAAAAGGAATTCTTTTAAAGTATTCCACAGAACCTTAGACAGTTGATATCTCGCACTGGTATATAATGTGGTGGATCCGTTTTTAAAATGATACTTCGCCCACCTCGGTAACGTAGATGGTAGCACGTCTACCTCTCGTCCAAGAGGTCCCGAGTTCGAATCTCGGTCAGGAAGAGTTACCTGGATAAGGTTTTTCCAGGGTTTTCCCTTATCCTAAAAGACGAATGTGGGATAACTCTAAGCTTCATGGACCCTGGGCCCATCTGGGCATCATTTCACCCATTTCATTCATCGTCCGATATGACTTAAAAGGTTAAAGAACGTAAATTACATAAAAAATGATACTTTAAGCTTCTTGTTTGAAATGCTTTAGAGTACATACTCTTCGAGAAAGTCTTCCTTATAGGACAGTTTAAATTTACAAATCTTAGTTCTGTTTTACATAGCTTTAAATGTTGTTTTGAACACCTGCTAAGTTGCTCACTGCCTCTGCCGAGAGGTGACGCAGTAAGCGAATTTAATATTCCAACGGATGTTTGTGGTTTTCCATAAATATGCCACACCAACAAGCTTCTCCTGGAAGCCCTGTCTATCTTAATGTTGCATACATCGGCCACACTGAAACGTTTTAGAAAATGAAACAAGAATTAAGTTTAAAGAACTTATATAACTGTTCTTGATACTGTCACTTTGTGGATTCGTCCAGTTTGCAGACTTCAAAATGCTCTTTATTTACGTAGAAACACATTTGTACAGCTCTGCCAATAGCAAAATGACGTAACACATATGCACGAAATCTTCAAGTCCGTCTGACACACGTGAACTCTGCACCCACACACTCTTATTTATACACAAGTCAGCTGTTCTCGAGGTTTCTCCACACATGGCGAAGTCATACGAAAGCTTCACGGCCTTTCGAGATGGCAGGAGAAGAGGATAGAACTGTCCATTCACTTCCCTGGCTCCTTCTCTCCCCACCCCGTCTCTCCAACGCAGGCGCTAGCGCGCATGGAGGTAGGCGTGGCTTTAACGCTATCTGTCTCTTTCACTCCCTGCCAGCTGGCTTCGGCCCGTCGCAAAAGATGCCTCGCTACAGTAATAATTTCCTTTGAACATTGGGTGGCTTCAGATGTTATCGGTACTACGGCCACTCTTCGTCTACTGTACCTATGTCCCCAGTGGCGCCTCCCCGAGAGGAAGAATGAGGCGAGAAGAGACGGAAGGCGGCCGACCCATGGAGCCACGATAGCGCAGAGGGCAGGTTCCTTATGTTTACCAGTTGCAAACTCCCGGACAGGCCAGTTCACCCGGCAACCCATCCACAGTGCTCCGTAAACAACCTTCCAAACTGCCTGGTGACCGAAAACCATCCTAACAAAGGAGGAAGTGTTTACTAGGAGTATATCATCCTGCCATGCAGCACCGAGACTGCCACCGACACTTCCTGAAAGACACCACCAGATGAGAGATAATGTGAAATGAAATGGAGGGACGGAAAGTTCAGGGGATGTGATTGACCTACCGAGCATTCTTCTGGCGACTCGGAGCAACCCTCAAGGGAACCCATGGGTCGGGTGGGTTGACCGCGGGAATTGAACCCATACCTCGAATGTGAGCTACAGACTAAACCGCCTGAGCCACCCCGCTCGTAGTATGGACTAACAGAGAACAAGTACCCGATTGCCAGTTGAGTGCTAATAGTCACATCAGCGCAGACCCTATACAGGGACCCTATGTTGGGTCCCCGTTCAATTCCCCTTACACCTGTTCCGAGCGCTCGTAATGCTCTATATGTGGGATATCTGAGGCATGACGACAAACAGCTACACTGTGTACAGAATAGAGGACCTAGGTTCATGGCTGGTCTTTCCCCGTGATACTGCTTCCATACATGGAGGATGAAAGACAATGACTGGAGGTACAAATACCTGCAAGTGTTAGAATCGGCAGTTGTATGATGGTTATTACGACAGTCGACGTTTGAAGTGTTCCGCAGTGATTTCTTTCATTTGTTTACGTGCGGCGGAGCACTGAATTGACCCTGAAGACAGCTGATTGTTAATTTCACGCCCTTTTACTGCAATAAAGACTTGATTCTACGTAACCCACGCAGTCACATTTACAGCAGTGTCACCGATGGCCTTAATGTGCTGCCACGACAAGCATGAGCTTGGCGCGTGGGCAGGAGAGAAAGAGAGAGAGATGTTCCAGAGCGCTCCATCTGTTGTTGCCGAAAAGTTACGGCTTTCTCTTCTGCCCACGCGCCAGGATCTGGCTTGTTGCAGTAGCAAAATAATGCCATCGTGACATTAATTAACATAATTTCGAAACGCCCTGGTTAGCTCTCTTGGGGATTATGACCATACAACACTCCGGTTGGTACCCCGCATGTTACCCCGAGGAATTGGAGCAACTCCGTATCTAATCCAACAATGAGCTGATTGGTCTCAAAACTGACTCCCCGACCAATAGAATCTTTTGACTGATGTATCCACACGCACAAGAGTGTAACTATCTCATGAACCACTTCCCACATAAATCTCATAACCCTACATATCAAATCCCGTATTAGAACTTTTTGTCCGTGGTAAAACGCAGGAGCTCTACATAGTACACTCGTACACTAGTACACTCGAGCTGTACATAGCCTGCCAGCACTTCGGTTGGTCGGAGTAGTTGACTGTCTGTGACGTCAATATACCCATTCTGACATTTATTCCTTGACCCAATAACCTCCTCTTCAAATCCGCAGACCCGTGATATACTCCCAGTAAATAAGTTTTTGTAATCCAGGAATCATCCACCTCCACTTCGAACACGACTCCAAACTCGACGGAAACAGGCGCAAAAAACAGAAACCACTTCCAGGGACCTAAAAGCGTGCATCTACAACCGCTCCTTTCGGGCGAAAGAAGCACATTTCCTTGCACCTGACCAAACGGGATGACTCAGGCGGTTTCGTCCACGGTCCGAATTCGGAAAGTCCGGGTTCGATTCCCGTGGCCGACTTACCATTGTCTTCTTGGGGATTTTCCCGGACGAATGCTGGCTAGGTTAATTACATCCTCCAATTTATTGTCCCTCCGTTAACATTTTAATCATCTCTCATCTGGTAGTTTATTTCAGCGTAGAACTGTCGGCGGGAGTACCGGTGTTGCATGGTAGGATGATATGTTCTCAAAACTTCCCTCTCCGGTCTCCAAACCGTCTGATAGGGCCGTCCTTTCTCCTGGGGGTACCCCAAGTCCGAACATATCCATGGAATTCCGTAACCTAATCCAATGTAATCTACAATAACATAATAATTATCTTGAAGATGATAGAGCAAATAGAGCAGAGAAAGTCATGTGAGCATTGCACATCACAATCTTTCCTCAGTCTGATTCCAGATATCCAACTTTAGCATACACTTAATTACAGATCATTTTACACGAGAGAATCCTGTTTGTGTGGAGTCCAAATCGCGTGGACTTCCATGTGACGAACTCGCGTGTTGTGGTAGAAAGTTGACCTCCCAATTACCAAGATGCATTGCAAATATCAGGTATCCTCAGGTGCGTAGCAAAACAATTAATGCCGACAACAAACTCACTTCAGTAATGCCAGTATTTATAAATTACACGTAATTTAATTATAGTTAGCGAATACCGGGTACGTGTGTTTAATGGTTTAGAACATTTGCATTGTTTACTTGACCACTAGAAAGACACCACTGTACCCAAATGACTTCCGTCCCTCTTGTACAAACACCACTTACTTCAAGATAAACATTATCTTATTGTAGTTACAGGGGAATACAGTAGACTTTAAGTGATAGTCAAATGTTTTTGTCGTTATGTGATGTATACATGCCTTTCTCTACTCTTGTACACTTATTGCTCTATCTACTTCAAGATAAACACTATCTTATTGTAGTTACAAGGGAATACAGTAGACTTTAAGTGATAGTCAAATGTTTTGGTCGTTATGTGATGTATACATGACTTTCTCTACTCTTGTACAAACACTTATTGCTCTATCTACTTCAAGATAAACATTATCTTATTGTAGTTATAAGGGAATACAGTAGACCTTAAGTGATAGTCAAATGTTTTGTTCGTTATGTGATGTATACATGACTTTCTCTACTCTTGTACAAACACCTATTGCTCTATCTACTTCAAGATAAACATTATCTTATTCTAGTTACAAGGGAATACAGTAGACTTTAAGTGATAGACCAATATTTTGGTCGTTATGTGATACATACATGACTTTCTCTACTCTTGTACAAAAACTTATTGCTCTATCTACTTCAAGATAAACATTACCTTATTGTAGTTACAAGGGAATACAGTTGACTTTAAGTGATAGTCAAATGTTTTGGTCGTTATGTCATGTATACATGACTTTCTCTACTCTTGTACAAACACTTATTGCTCTATCTACTTCAAGATAAACATTATCTTATTGTAGTTACAAGGGAATACAGTAGACTTTAAGTGATAGTCAAATGTTTTGGTCGTTATGTCATGTATACATGACTTTCTCTACTCTTGTACAAACACTTATTGCTCTATCTACTTCAAGATAAACACTATCTTATTGTAGTTACAAGGGAATACAGTAGACTTTAAGTGATAGTCAAATGTTTTGGTCGTTATGTGATACATACATGACTTTCTCTACTCTTGTACAAACACTTATTGCTCTATCTACTTCAAGATAAACATTACCTTATTGTAGTTACAAGGGAATACAGTTGACTTTAAGTGATAGTCAAATGTTTTGGTCGTTATGTCATGTATACATGACTTTCTCTACTCTTGTACAAACACTTATTGCTCTATCTACTTCAAGATAAACATTATCTTATTGTAGTTACAAGGGAATACAGTAGACTTTAAGTGATAGTCAAATGTTTTGGTCGTTATGTGATGTATACATGACTTCCTCTACCCTTGTACAAACACTTATTGCTCTATCTACTTCAAGATAAACATTATCTTATTGTAGTTACAAGGGAATACAGTTGACTTTAAGTAATAGTCAAATGTTTTGGTCGTTATGTGATATATACATGACTTTCTCTACCCTTGTATACTTATTGCTCTATCTACTTCAAGATAAACATTATCTTATTGTAGTTACAAGGGAATACAGTAGACTTTAAGTGATAGGCAAATGTTTTGGTCGTTATGTGATATATACATGACCTTCTCTACTTTTGTACAAACACTTATTGCTCTATCTACTTCAAGATAAACATTATCTTATTGTAGTTACAAGGGAATACAGTAGACTTTAAGTGATAGTCAAATTTTTTGGTCGTTATGTGATGTATACATGACTTTCTCTACTCTTGTACAAACACTTATTGCGCTATCTACTTCAAGATAAACATTATCTTATTGTAGTTACAAGGGAATACAGTAGACTTTAAGTGATAGTCAAATGTTTTGGTCGTTATGTGATGTATACATGACTTTCTCTGCTCTTTTACAAACACTTATTGCTCTATCTACTTCAAGATAAACATTATCTTATTGTAGTTACAAGGGAATACAGTTGACTTTAAGTGATAGTCAAATGTTTTGATTCTTATGTGATGTATACATGGCTTTCTCTACTCTGTATACTTATTGCTCTATCTACCTCAAGATAAACATTACCTTATTGTAGCTAAAAGGGAATACAGTTGACTTTAAGTGAGAGTCAAATGTTTTGGTCGTTATGTGATGTATACATGACCTTCTCTACTCCTGTACAAACACTTATTGATACATCAACTTCAAGATAAACATTATCTTATTGTAGTTGCAAGAGAATACAGTAGACTTTAAGTGATAGTCAAATGTTTTGGTCGTTATGTGATGTATACAGGAACTTCTCTACTCTTGTACAAACACTTATTGCTCTATCTACTTCAAGATAAACACTATCTTATTGTAGTTACAAGGGAATACAGTAGATGTTAAGTGATATTCAAATGTTTTGGTCGTTATGTGATGTATACATGACTTTCTCTGCTCTTGTACAAACACTTATTGCTCTATCTACTTCAAGATAAACATTACCTTATTGTAGTTACAAGGGAATACAGTAGACTTTAAGTGATATTCAAATGTTTTGGTCGTTATGTGATGTATACATGACTTTCCCTGCTCTTGTACAAACACTTATTGCTCTATCTACTTCAAGATAAACATTATCTTATTGTAGTTACAAGGGAATACAGTAGACTTTAAGTGATATTCAAATGTTTTGGTCGTTATGTGATGTATACATGACTTTCTCTGCTCTTTTACAAACACTTATTGCTCTATCTACTTCAAGATAAACATTATCTTATTGTAGTTACAAGGGAATACAGTAGACTTTAAGTGATAGTCAAATGTTTTGGTCATTATGTGATGTATACATGACCTTCTCTACTCTTGTACAAACACTTATTGCTCTATCTACTTCAAGATAAACATTACCTTATTGTAGTTACAAGGGAATACAGTAGACTTTAAGTGATAGTCAAATGTTTTGGTCGTTATGTGATGTATACATGACTTTCCCTGCTCTTGTACAAACACTTATTGCTCTATCTACTTCAAGATAAACATTACCTTATTGTAGTTACAAGGGAATACAGTAGACTTTAAGTGATATTCAAATGTTTTGGTCGTTATGTGATGTATACATGACTTTCTCTGCTCTTGTACAAGCACTTATTGCTCTATCTACTTCAAGATAAACATTATCTTATTCTAGTTACAAGGGAATACAGTAGATTTTAAGTGATATTCAAATGTTTTGGTCGTTATGTGATGTATACATGACTTTCTCTACTCTTGTACAAACACTTATTGCTCTATCTACTTCAAGATAAACATTAGCTTATTGTAGTTACAAGGGAATACAGTAGACTTTAAGTGATATTCAAATGTTTTGGTCGTTATGTGATGTATACATGACTTTCCCTGCTCTTGTACAAACACTTATTGCTCTATCTACTTCAAGATAAACATTATCTTATTGTAGTTACAAGGGAATACAGTAGACTTTAAGTGATATTCAAATGTTTTGGTCGTTATGTGATGTATACATGACTTTCTCTGCTCTTTTACAAACACTTATTGCTCTATCTACTTCAAGATAAACATTATCTTATTGTAGTTACAAGGGAATACAGTAGACTTTAAGTGATAGTCAAATGTTTTGGTCATTATGTGATGTATACATGACCTTCTCTACTCTTGTACAAACACTTATTGCTCTATCTACTTCAAGATAAACATTATCTTATTGTAGTTACAAGGGAATACAGTAGACTTTAAGTGATAGTCAAATGTTTTGGTCGTTATGTGATGTATACATGACTTTCCCTGCTCTTGTACAAACACTTATTGCTCTATCTACTTCAAGATAAACATTACCTTATTGTAGTTACAAGGGAATACAGTAGACTTTAAGTGATATTCAAATGTTTTGGTCGTTATGTGATGTATACATGACTTTCTCTGCTCTTGTACAAGCACTTATTGCTCTATCTACTTCAAGATAAACATTATCTTATTGTAGTTACAAGGGAATACAGTAGATTTTAAGTGATATTCAAATGTTTTGGTCGTTATGTGATGTATACATGACCTTCTCTACTTTTGTACAAACACTTATTGCTCTATCTATTTCAAGATAAACATTATCTTATTGTAGTTACAAGGGAATACAGTAGACTTTAAGTGATAGTCAAATTTTTTGGTCGTTATGTGATGTATACATGACTTTCTCTACTCTTGTACAAACACTTATTGCGCTATCTACTTCAAGATAAACATTATCTTATTGTAGTTACAAGGGAATACAGTAGACTTTAAGTGATAGTCAAATGTTTTGGTCGTTATGTGATGTATACATGACTTTCTCTGCTCTTTTACAAACACTTATTGCTCTATCTACTTCAAGATAAACATTATCTTATTGTAGTTACAAGGGAATACAGTTGACTTTACGTGATAGTCTAATGTTTTGATTCTTATGTGATGTATACATGGCTTTCTCTACTCTGTATACTTATTGCTCTATCTACCTCAAGATAAACATTACCTTATTGTAGCTAAAAGGGAATACAGTTGACTTTAAGTGAGAGTCAAATGTTTTGGTCGTTATGTGATGTATACATGACCTTCTCTACTCCTGTACAAACACTTATTGATACATCAACTTCAAGATAAACATTATCTTATTGTAGTTGCAAGAGAATACAGTAGACTTTAAGTGATAGTCAAATGTTTTGGTCGTTATGTGATGTATACAGGAACTTCTCTACTCTTGTACAAACACTTATTGCTCTATCTACTTCAAGATAAACACTATCTTATTGTAGTTACAAGGGAATACAGTAGACTTTAAGTGATATTCAAATGTTTTGGTCGTTATGTGATGTATACATGACCTTCTCTACTTTTGTACAAACACTTATTGCTCTATCTATTTCAAGATAAACATTATCTTATTGTAGTTACAAGGGAATACAGTAGACTTTAAGTGATAGTCAAATTTTTTGGTCGTTATGTGATGTATACATGACTTTCTCTACTCTTGTACAAACACTTATTGCGCTATCTACTTCAAGATAAACATTATCTTATTGTAGTTACAAGGGAATACAGTAGACTTTAAGTGATAGTCAAATGTTTTGGTCGTTATGTGATGTATACATGACTTTCTCTGCTCTTTTACAAACACTTATTGCTCTATCTACTTCAAGATAAACATTATCTTATTGTAGTTACAAGGGAATACAGTTGACTTTACGTGATAGTCTAATGTTTTGATTCTTATGTGATGTATACATGGCTTTCTCTACTCTGTATACTTATTGCTCTATCTACCTCAAGATAAACATTACCTTATTGTAGTTACAAGGGAATACAGTAGACTTTAAGTGATAGTCAAATGTTTTGGTCGTTATGTGATGTATACATGACTTTCCCTGCTCTTGTACAAACACTTATTGCTCTATCTACTTCAAGATAAACATTACCTTATTGTAGTTACAAGGGAATACAGTAGACTTTAAGTGATATTCAAATGTTTTGGTCGTTATGTGATGTATACATGACTTTCTCTGCTCTTGTACAAGCACTTATTGCTCTATCTACTTCAAGATAAACATTATCTTATTCTAGTTACAAGGGAATACAGTAGATTTTAAGTGATATTCAAATGTTTTGGTCGTTATGTGATGTATACATGACTTTCTCTACTCTTGTACAAACACTTATTGCTCTATCTACTTCAAGATAAACATTAGCTTATTGTAGTTACAAAGGAATACAGTAGACTTTAAGTGATATTCAAATGTTTTGATCGTTATGTGATGTATACATGACTTTCCCTGCTCTTGTACAAACACTTATTGCTCTATCTACTTCAAGATAAACATTATCTTATTGTAGTTACAAGGGAATACAGTAGACTTTAAGTGATATTCAAATGTTTTGGTCGTTATGTGATGTATACATGACTTTCTCTGCTCTTTTACAAACACTTATTGCTCTATCTACTTCAAGATAAACATTATCTTATTGTAGTTACAAGGGAATACAGTAGACTTTAAGTGATAGTCAACTGTTTTGGTCATTATGTGATGTATACATGACCTTCTCTACTCTTGTACAAACACTTATTGCTCTATCTACTTCAAGATAAACATTACCTTATTGTAGTTACAAGGGAATACAGTAGACTTTAAGTGATAGTCAAATGTTTTGGTCGTTATGTGATGTATACATGACTTTCCCTGCTCTTGTACAAACACTTATTGCTCTATCTACTTCAAGATAAACATTACCTTATTGTAGTTACAAGGGAATACAGTAGACTTTAAGTGATATTCAAATGTTTTGGTCGTTATGTGATGTATACATGACTTTCTCTGCTCTTGTACAAGCACTTATTGCTCTATCTACTTCAAGATAAACATTATCTTATTGTAGTTACAAGGGAATACAGTAGATTTTAAGTGATATTCAAATGTTTTGGTCGTTATGTGATGTATACATGACTTTCTCTACTCTTGTACAAACACTTATTGCTCTATCTACTTCAAGATAAACATTATCTTATTGTAGTTACAAGGGAATACAATAAACTCAAATGTTTGGAGGTGTCTTTGTATGTCCAAGAGATAAAAAATGAGTAATAACTTCGTGTTTGAAAAAGTATAGGTATTGTCGCGAACCATTGTTGTGACTGGCGCGGCCGGCGCGCACAAAGGGACAGGTAGTGTAACGCGGGAATTAAAACCTTGCCAAAACAGATAAAGATAGATGAGTGGAAGTTTCGGTTTCTCGATTGTTACAGAAAATTCCAGTAATTTCTAGATCAATGAGTGTAGGTACAAACAGAAGCCGAATTCTCTTGTGCCACCTGTATTACTACAGTGTCTACCGCCAAGTGTACAGCATCCCCTGTAGATCTAATATTCAAAAGGGACGAAAACTCCACGTCTATTACCCATCTGCAGAGTTTGTTTCTCTTTTGGCAGTTATAGAGAAATTTTTAACAACTGCTGTACCTAAGCTACCTAAAGTATGTGTGAGAAAAAGCCTAGAGGAATACACAATGCCAGCAAATGAACATTGTTCTTATCTCGTGTGTGCAGAGAAAGTGAACTGATATGCAAACATTATATTCCTGTGATGTTAAGGTGCATTGCTTTGCGACAACGGAAGTGTTTGAAAAAAAAGGTAAATTCCTAAACTATTCATTCATTCATTCATTCATTTTTATTAATAAAATATGGCCTGGTGCCGGTACAATGGGCCCGGCTTACAGGCTAAAATTTACATGTTTCTATAATTCTCTTGCGTTATAGGTTTATTGTCTTTATGGGTTGTATCAAACCCATTCGGCGGCCTTATCACGACCGCCGAGAACAGTTTAATGCTGTCTTTTCAGTTTTTAGAGTGTTTTTTTTTTAATATAAATATCTATATACATATATACATGGGGGTTTATTTCACCCCCGTACATTCACACACACACACACACACACACACACACACACACACACACACACACACACACACACACACACGCACACACACAACTATATACACACACACACCTGTACACACGCACACGCACTGTCACACGAAGCTTGTGTCCGCCAGTCGGGCGGGGTGATCCAGTGGCCGTGACTGCGGCCTCTGCCTTGTAGATTATGCGGCCATGGGCCGAGGGATTCTGGGCGCGCAGTTTGGCGAGCCGCCGACAACTACAGTATTTTTATCCTCGCATGTTTGCGATGTCGCGGCTCGCCCCTGCCGATGTTGTAGATCTTGGGGTTGGTGTGCCCCTTAATGCGCGCCCAGGTGGAAGAGGCCCGTTTGAGTATGGCCTCGGGGATGGAAGGAATGCACGCTTCCTTGTGGATTTGTGGTTGGTGGTGAGGAGAGGGGCGGATAGGACCTTCCTTAAGGAAAGGTTTTGCACGGTTTGGAGGTACTTTATTGTTGATTTGGAGGCGTTGGCCCAGGCCGCACACGCGTACAGGACCACCGACAAAATGAAGGCCTTGTATAAGACCAGTTTGGATTTTAATTGTACCTGTTTACTCCTGAAGATGGGGGCGCATAACTTTAATCTCTGCCGCCCTTTGTTGGCGGTGTCTTTGATGTGGGTGCACCAGTTCATGGTGCGTGACAGTGTCACGCCTAGGTATTTTACATGCTGGCGGCAGTGCAATGTTTGACCACCGACCGTTAGGTCCATAGCCAAAGGGCGCCGCTTTGTGAAGTGAATAAGCTGGCATTTGTTCGGGTTAATTTTGATCTTCCAATCATGCAGCCATGAGAGGAAACGGTCAATATACCGTTGCATTTCCAAAATACCGTAACGATAATTTTTGTGGCGGTTGTAGATTGCAGTGTCGTCAGCATACATGGCCACTCTGCATCTGGCGTCCACAGCGTAGTCGTTGGTGAAAAGTATATACAGGAACGGCGACATGATCGCCCCTTGTGGTACGCCAGCCTGCATGACTCTCTCCTTAGAGGAGGAGCCACCCACCTGGACGTAGAAGCGCCGATTTTTCAAAAAACTGTGCAGCATGGGTGTTGCAATTTGGAGGCGGGGAAAATTCCGGTGCGTCTTATAAATGAGGCCGTTGTGCCAGCACCGGTCGAAGGCAGCTTCTACGTCCAAAAATAACGCCAACGTGGCAGCCCCGTTGTTAAATTCCTCGGTGACGTCATCAGCTAGCCGTAGAAGTTGTAGTTCAGTAGAATGGCTTTTTCTAAATCCAAACTGAGAATTTGATAGTTCAGTGTCCGAAACCTGTTTTTGCAGTCGAGAAAGTATGAGTTTTTCGAGCAATTTTCCAACAGTAGACAAGAGACTAATGGGGCGGTAGTTTTGCGGTTGCCTGATGCTTTTCCCCTGTTTCGGTAACATTATCATCTTGGCTCGTTTCCAAGTGTCGGGGAAGTGGTTATGCTGCAAACAAGCGTTGAAGATTTTGGTGAGTTGCACCAGGGCTTTTCTAGGGAGATGTTTTAGTTCCTCATTAGTCACCTTGTCTGGGCCGGCGGCTTTCCCATTAGGTAATTTCCTAATGAGCTTGTAGACTTCTTGCGGTGTAGTGAGGGGCAGATATTGCTCATGCTTCTGCGCCACCCAGGTTTGTACCCACGTATTAACCTCCCGCTCCAGCTGGGGGTTGGTGGCTGCGTTCTCGCTGAATCTGTCTTGCAGACAGTCAGCGAAAACCTCGGCTTTCTCCTTGGAGGAGAAGTGCAGGCCGAGTTGAGTCTGGAGCGCCTCAGTGGCGGTGTTGGCGTTTGAGGGGACCTTGAATGCCTTTAATAATTTCCACAAACTATGGTCCGAATGGGTGGTACTCAGCATTTTGTTTTCCCACTGTTCAATTTTGTTTAATTTAATTTGTTGCCGAATGATTTTGCTTAGCCATTTTGCTAGCGCTTTAAACTCAGGCTGACGGGTGTACCGCCACAGTCTCGTCAAACGTCTGCGCCGGGCAATGAGCCGCTCCACCTCAGGGTACGTGCAGAAACTGGGTGGGCTTGTGGTGTATGTGGTAGCGTTCCTTTTGGCCGTGTGCAGCGAGGCGGTGAAGTTTTCAATGGCGGCATCTATGTCCGCCTCGCTGTGGTATGACAGTCTGGGTTGCGCCATCCTGTGCATATCGATCGTGTAGCCTGTCCAGTTGGTCTCTGCTCGTCTCGGCGGACCGGTTCTACCGGCCGCGAGAGAGCCGCAGATCTCGAAATGCACAGGTAAATGGTCGGAATCCAGGCTGTGATACACAATGAGATTGTCTGTAACAGCCGCATTTTTTGTGATTACGAAATCCAAAATTTCAGGATCGTGTCCTGACTTATGCCAAAAGGTTGGTTCCGGTGGGAGGTGTACCTCGAGATCGTCATTTTCAGTTATAAGTTCAACCAGGAGATTTCCAGCCGCGTTTGCTCGACGTGAAAACCACCACGGGTGTCGAGCGTTGAAATCTCCTGCAATTATAACATGGTCCTCTGCTGCGAGGATTTGTTCGAGGTCTTGTATAAAGTTAGGGGAGTGGGGAGGCCGGTAAAGTGCTACCAACATCACCGTTCTATTGTTCGCACGTATTTTCAGAGCCGTGCACTCCAGTGCTGCCAAAGCAGGCAGCGTGACAGGAGCATGAGCAATTGTGTTTTTTAGCAAGATGGCGGTTCCCCCCCCCCCCTTGTCTGCCAAATCTGTCAGTCCGAAATATATTATACCCTTGGAGCTTGAAAGTGTGCTCCGGCTTTAATTTAGTTTCGCAAATGAATGCGATTTCAATTTTGTTACGCCGCAGGTAGTTTTCAAGTTCGTAGCGCTGCCTGTAGATGCCGTCGGCAAGATGGCGGTTCCCCCCCCCCCCCTTGTCTGCCAAATCTGTCAGTCCGAAATATATTATACCCTTGGAGCTTGAAAGTGTGCTCCGGCTTTAATTTAGTTTCGCAAATGAATGCGATTTCAATTTTGTTACGCCGCAGGTAGTTTTCAAGTTCGTAGCGCTGCCTGTAGATGCCGTCGGCATTCCACAGGAGCGCGCGAGTTAAAGTTATACCTCCCCTGGCTGGAGCCATTTACTCGAGGAGTGTAGAGATTGCACATATGATGATTTCGGCTTTCTCCCAAGTGCTGTTGCAGCTCTTGAATTGTTCAATGAATGGCCGCAATTTGGCGAGTAGATTGGAAATGTTTAAGTCTTTGATGAGGGACAGTAGTTCCTTGAGTCCGCCCAGGTCACTCGTTGGTGCCTGGGAGGGGGCAGGGGGAGGAGGGGGACCAGCTGGTGGTGGCACAGGTGCCGTTCGTCCTCCAGTGGCGCCTGCAAAAGAGACGCCTTCTCTGACCAGAGCTGGGCGTGCGATGGGCCTTGGCTCTGGTTGCACTGTGGGAGCTGCCCTGGCTATGGCTGCCAGTTGGCGACGGTGACGTTCGTTTCGGAACGTTTCACAGCCCCTGTAGCTAGCAGGATGCGTCTCCCCACAATTAGCACAGTGGGGTACGACGTCCTGCGTTGCCTTTTTGGGGCAGTCAGCTAGGCGGTGAATGCCACCGCAGAGGACGCACCGGGAGGTCATATTACACATTCTGAACGTGTGGCCAAGTTGCTGGCAATTGTAGCATTGCGTTATGTTTTGGTTGGTCTTTAGGACCTCCACGGTGACCATCATATGGCACACCTCTCTTTCTTTCAGTATTTCTTTGTTTTTTGTGGTCCTGTCCAACGAAACTTGAAAGTTGGGCAGAGGCCGACCGCGGGAGACCATTTGACGTACCTGGACGCCTGTGTATCCTTTTTCTTGCAAGGATTCCCGGATGAAGTCCTCCTCCAGGTCCTCCGGAAGCCGCTTCCTAAACTATAAACCACTGCATCGGAAAGTTGTGTCTGTAATGTCAACACATAGCTGCTGTACGCTGGAACAGGGTTGCACAGGGGTCATCAGCCAGCGCCATACGGTGGGTAGTGGAGAAATCTGTAACATTTAGTCATAACACTCCAGCTGGCTAGTGCCGAGGCTTAAAGGAATGTGAGCGTGCTATGGTTAGAGTCAGTTTATCTGATAAAACTGGGTACTGGTATGCCTGCGCTATCTGGCGAGCAGAGCTTCAACTTCTATGAGATGTGATCACTGGCTTAGTCATTGTTCAGAGGTGCTGGATGTATCTCTGGCTCAGATGCGGTGTGATTTTGTTACTGTCACAGACATTTAACATAGCACGTGTTTTTAGTTTCTTCTATATGTCCACATTATCACTACCGGAATATGTCTTCAAACTATCGGAGTAAAGAAAAAGCAAACATCAACAAGAATACATTTTTAGAAAATAACTTGAAGAGTACAACACAGAGAATCTCACCAAGCATGATACATTAATGCCCGATTTCACTAGCAGATGTTAAGAGTCAACACGAGAATTTCTGATGTTAAGTCCTTAACAATTGTAAATAGTCAAGATGGCGGGCGTGACTCAGCTGTTGATGTCAATTTGCTATATTTATGACCGTCTAAATAACATTCGTAATAGAGTACAGCCTATGAGGAGAAAGGAAAACAAAAGCGCATCGCAGTAAGTTCAGAAAATAATACGACTCATCCATAGCCTTCTATATCTGTAATATTTACAAGTCTCTTGGCGTTTACACAGGTTTGTTAACATTTTCAGAAAACAGGTTGGTGAAATGTAAGAAGTTTGATATTATTGTTAGCGCTGTGACAATTGTTACGTTACATTTGTTAACGTCGATTTTAACATCTTAAGTATTTCACAAGGTTGTGATAAGAAAGTATTCGAGGAAATTCCACAATCGCAGATTATCTTTTATATGATACAATTTTCGAACAATGTATTTTACCAAAGAGGGTTTTAGCGATTTTAATTAAAAGGACTGTAAGTTTAAGATGTATTCTTTGCATATAAAATATGTGTTGAGTGTTCAGTGAATATCCTCAGAAGTTCTCTTGGATTGGACTGGACTGGACTGTGTCACGGAGTTGCAGTTGATGGTCTATTATAGCTATGGCATCAAGTGGCGCATCCCCGCGGGAGTTGACAGAGGGCAAGGTCCCAAGGAACCAGTGCAGAAGGCAAGGTCCCTACTCGCTTCCAGTTGGAAACTCCCCGGCAACTTAGCAGACTGTGGTCCGGAAACGGTCCACCAGACTACAGAGACCGTCCTGTCGGATGAGGAAGTGTTTACCAGGAGTATATTATCCCGGAAGGAAGGATGAGGCGGGAGTTGACAGAGGGCAGCAGTCTCAAGGAACCAGTGCAGAAGGCAAGGTCCCTACTCGCTTCCAGTTGGAAACTCCCCGGCAGCTTAGCAGACTGTGGTCCGGAAACGGTCCACCAGACTGCGGAGACAGTCCTGTCGGATGAGGAAGTGTCTACCAGGAGTATATTATCCCGGAAGGAAGGATGAGGCGGGAGTTGACAGAGGGCAGCCGTCTCAAGGAACCAGTGCAGAAGGCAAGGTCCCTACTCGCTTCCAGTTGGAAACTCCCCGGCAGCTTAGCAGACTGTGGTCCGGAAACGGTCCACCAGACTACAGAGACCGTCCTGTCGGATGAGGAAGTGTTTACCAGGAGTATATCATCCCGGAAGGAAGGATGAGGCGTGAGTTGACAGAGGGCAGCCGTCTCAAGGAACCAGTGCAGATCGCAAGGTCTCTACTCACTTCCAGTTGGAAACTCCCCGGCAGCTTAGCAGGCTGTGGTCCGGAAACGGTCCACCAGACTACAGAGACCGTCCTGTCGGATGAGGAAGTGTCTACCAGGAGTACATCATCCCGCCGAGACACCCGTCGACAATTTTTCTCTGAAAGAGAATACCAGATGAGAGATGATGTGAAATTGCGGAACAGGAAATTCGGTGAATGTAATTAACCTACCCAGTATTCGTCTGGTGACCCATGGGTCAGGTAGGATGGCTACGGGAGTCGAACCCGGACCTCCCAAATGCGGGCCGCAGATCATACTGCCCCTGCTATCCTGCTCTATTAGACACAGGTTATTTTAATTAAACTTGTTGCAGACATTTCTGAGAGAAAATAAAATCCTAAACAATTTGTTTAATTTAGCGTGAATGTTCATGTCTCATCCCTGGAGTAGAGTATTGTTCGGACTTGTCATTTTGAGTATCTATGGGTTCACATGCGCACATTCGGATTTTTCAAATGAGTTTTTTCTTGTTTTAGATGATTAAGGAATGTGAAAGAACACGTTTCTGTGAAATCTTGGTATTGACGTTTAGTGTCTACTTAGTATGTACAGAATAGTGAGCACGATCAAGTAAGCATTGATTAGCATCAGGATCACGGATCGGGTAGCTTCACGTATTTGTCTGCAGGAACCTGGTAGTAAAACAGACAGAAGCTGCTGTCGTCCATTGTAACAAGGGAGGCTACAGGCCACAAGACCCGTCCTACTACAAACACAAGATCAGTTTGTGTAACAAGTCACCAATGATTAAGAAATATGTAAGTTTCATACATTATCACTAGAATTGATGGGTCCATCTTGCATGATTTATTCAGTATTCTTTTGGTTTTTATTGACTTACCTCACATTAAATATTAATTAAAGAATGCATAAATAGTTACATACATAACTACATATTATACATACTTAAGTTATATTAATCTCGATGTAAAACAACAAAAAGAAGAGGTACAAAAACACCCCTCCTGTGTCTATTGTTAGAAGGGGTACCACCTTCAAGAATGGACAGTGTTCCCAACACTGTCACGATGCAGGTGATGTGGTAAATGACCAGTAGCCATTTAGGAACAACAAGAGCTGTTGTAAAACATCAAATACTTTACATTGAACTCCTCTCCATCGACCTTATACTTAGTCTTACCATTATCCTATCATCATTCCGCACTGCAAACAAATGAATTATTAAACTGCAGTCCATCTCTGCAGGCTGATTTACCTCAGGAGGTCCCATGTTCGAATCTCACTCAGAGAGACATCTACATAAAGTTTTCCCTTACCCTCAATGATAAATGTCTCGTAACCCTAAGCTCTATGTAACCTGTACTTATTTGAACATCATTTCATACATCGTTCAATATTACTTAACGTAACGCAAGGTAAAATGAAGCGCAACAAGCGCCGCTTCCCCAAGAGTTTCAGGAAAAAAGAAAAATATTTCTGGCAAACAATATCTTATTTGCTCTGGACAGATTTCCAAAATTGATTCGCGCACATCCGCGGTGTTGCGGACAATCTGACAGCTGCTTAGAGACGAGTGACCAGCTCCGTGAGCTCACTCAATACCATACTTCGTAGGTTTCCGGAAGCAATCGGGTCTCTCCGTTAGGTAGGAAACACTAACAGATTTTGTTACGTGAAGTCTGTGTAACGTGTGAACAAACTTCTATTTATTTGATTTATGTGGCGCTTTTCAATACAACTCTAAGTATATTTCAATAGCACTAGCATTTGTATTTTACGTCGATTGGTACTTAGTGATACAAATTGTCAAGATTCAAGTTATTAGCAAAGGTGTGTGAATTGTATACTTTCTCCATTTAGTTCAGGTGGAGTAGGGCAGAGAACGTCTGAGTGGAGAGGGGAAGCTTGTAGTATGAGTAGGACTTACATGTCACTGTACAATAGAAAGAGTACTAAGTAGTAGCCTTAGTTATTTGAGTCATTATTCTCTCTTATTTTAATGTAAACTATTATTTGGTGCTTCCCTCACTTTGAATGTCACGCCTTAGTACTGGACCTACGTGACTGTACAATAGAAAGAGTACTAAGTAGTAGCCTTGGTTCTTTGAGTCATTATTCTCTCTTATTTTAATGCAAACTATTATTTGGTGCTTCCCTCACTTTGAATGTCACGCCTTAGTACTGGACCTACGTGACTGTACAATAGAAAGAGTACTAAAGAGTAGCCTTAGTTCTTTGAGTCATTATTCTCTCTTATTTTAATGAAAATTATTATTTGGAGCTTCCCTCGCTTTGAAAGTCACGCTTTGCTACTGGACCTACGTGTGACTGTACAATAGAAAGAGTACTAAGTAGTAGCCTTGGTTCTTTGAGTCATTATTCTCTCTTATTTTAATGTAAACTATTATTTGGTGCTTCCCTCACTTTGAATGTCTCGCCTTAGTACTGGACCTACGTGACTGTACAATAGAAAGAGTACTAAGTAGTAGCCTTGGTTCTTTGAGTCATTATTCTCTCTTATTTTAATGTAAACTATTATTTGGTGCTTCCCTCACTTTGAATGTCACGCCTTAGTACTGGACCTACGTGACTGTACAATAGAAAGAGTACTAAAGAGTAGCCTTAGTTCTTTGAGTCATTATTCTCTCTTATTTTAATGAAAATTATTATTTGGGGCTTCCCTCCCTTTGAAAGTCACACCTCGCTACTGGACCTATGTGTGACTGTACAATAGAAAGAGTACTAAAGAGTAGCCTTAGTTCTTTGAGTCATTATTCTCTCTTATTTTAATGAAAATTATTATTTGGAGCTTCCCTCCCTTTGAAAGTCACGTCTCGCTACCGGACCTACGTGTGACTGTACAATAGAAAGAGTACTAAAGAGTAGTCTTAGTTCTTTGAGTCATCCTCTCTTATTTTAATGAAAATTATTATTTCGAGCTTCCCTCACTTTGAAAGTCACGCCTCGCTACTGGACCTACGTGTGACTGTACAATAGAAAGAGTACTAAAGAGTAGCGTTAGTTCTTTGAATGATTATTGTCACCCTGGCGGTAGACTAGCGAAGCCGATGAAAAAATGATGGCCGGTGGAGATTCGGAAAACTTCGGGGCCGATCGTTACCGGAAGCGAGAGATAGTTGACCGTTTTGTTTGAAAATAAACAGTTTTTGAGGTGATCTAGCAATTTTGTAATGGTAAACGGTGTATTGCTAGGAAAATAAAGTGTGGTTTTTGCGTTTGTAACCTCGTCTTGTTATTTCACGAACCCACAAAGTCACAACTGGTGTCAGAAGTGGGATATACGACAATGGAAGCTGCATTGGCAAAGATTTTAGAGAAAATGGAAGAAATGAAGACGGCAAATGAAAACCTCGCTGCAAAAACGGAAGCGGCAAATAATAACCTGGCCGCGGAAATAACAGCGAAAACAGAAGCGGCAAATAACAGCCTGGCCGCGAAGCTGGAGACTACAAATGACAACCTGGCCGCAAAGCTGGAAGAAATGAAGGTTGCGAACGAGGTCCTCGCCGCCAAATTTGAAGAACAGTTGGCCGGCTTGAGGGAGCTGGGCAGGCGGATGGGCCAAGTGGACGAGCGCGTCGAGGACCTGGCGAGCCGCGTTGACGACCTGGAGGGAAAGGCCGACAATAACGCCAAGTCCCTGAACGCCATAGTAGAGGACGTCGTCGGCAGGAAACTGAAGGATTTGAAGACCAACGCGCCGGGACGCGACACAACATCTGCGCGCGTCAAACCGCCGAAATATGACGGCGCGTCAACATTTGAGGTCTTCCGCCGCCAGTTCGACACAGTGGCCAAGCACAACAGATGGTCACCGGAGGTGGAGGCCACACAGCTAATAGCCAGCCTCCAGGGAGGGGCCGCGGAAGTCCTAAATGCGGTGCAGACAACGGCGGCACCCAAGGACATCTGGGAGGCCCTGGAGAATCGTTTCGGGAACCATCGCTTAGCCGCAGCGTACCGCAGCCAACTAAAGGCAAGATCACAGCAGCCGGGGGAGACGCTGCAGGAGTTCGCCATAGCGATTGAGCAGCTAGCTAGCAAGGCCTTGGTTGACCTGCCAGTGGAGTTCGTATCCCGGGAAGCCGCCTACAACTTTGTCAACGGGGTACGGGACACGGAGATTCGTCAGCGCCTAATGCTCGGCGATTATAAAACCATCCACGAGGTGCTGACAGCGGCATTAAGGTTGGAGGCGGCCAAGGTAGCATCTATCCCGACGTCGAGAACGAGGAGTATCCGCTACGCCGGAGACAGAAGACCAGAAGTGGGACGCCGGCGAACATCTAGTGGCCTGTGCTGGGGGTGTGGACAACCCGGGCACCTGCAGAGAGACTGCCCACACCAGGAAGGGCAGCGGGAAGAACGAGTAAGGCCCGGCGTGGAGAGGGACACGTCGGCGCCATCACCACCATCCCCTCGAGTGACGCTGCGCGCCGTCAGCCGGCGTATGGATGACAGCCTCATCGCGGACGGCTGGGTAGGAGGAAAGCCGTGCCGCGTGCTAGTGTACACTGGGGCAGCCGTGACCATCATCAGACCTGACGTGGCGAATGGTTTGCCGACGAGGAAGCCGAGCCGACCATACCAGCTTGTGTTGGCATCGGGCGACACTTGCCTGTGGAGAAGAAGGCCCTGCTGGAGCTGACCTTGGGACGGAGTGCCGTGCGTCTGTGGGTGTTCGTCGCGAAGGTGGCTGAGGAGGTGATTCAGGGGCTGGATGCCCTCAGGAGCCACGAGGCGACGGTCGACGTCGGCAGGAAGGTCCTGCGACTCAACGGAGAAGAGGTTATACTCCGTCAACCAGAAGAGCGCCTTGGAATTTGCAGGGTCATCTTGAACGAAGACGTGGTTGTCCCCGCGAGGAGCGAGGTGATGGTGACGGCGCGACCGGAAGGCCAGACAGAACGTTGGGTCCAGAGGCAGCAGGAGTACGACTTCACCTCGGAACATCGCAGAGGGAAGAGTCACGGTAACGCGGACGTAATGTCCCGAAGAACCTGTCCAGAAGAGTGCGGCCAATGCACAAGAGTGGAGGGGAAGGAGCGTGCCGCAGCAGTTCGAGTAGTCACGGCAGTGCGTGCGGATGGCTGGGATAGCGCAGGCCTGAGGAGGGAGCAGCTGGCGGATGCAGACTTGGGGCCACTCTTGAGGGAAGTGAAACAGACAGCGACCGAGTATGTGGAGAACTTGGTGGACCACCTCCACGACATGCACGAGATGGCTCGCCAGAACATCCAGAAGGCTAGCGACCGCATGAAAACCCGATACGACAGGCAAGCCAACAGCCAAGGGTTCCAGCAAGGTGACCTAGTCTGGTTGTACCTTCCGACCCGGAACAAGGGACGCTGCCCGAAGCCTCAGCAGCCATGGCAAGGACCGTACCGTGTGGTGAAGAGGATTAACGACGTGGTCTACCGCATCCAGAAGGTGCCCCGAGGAAAGATGTTGGTGGTACACCTGGATCGCCTGGCCCGCTACGAAGGCGCTGTTCGAGACGACCAGCCTTGAGGAGGGAGCAGTGTCACCCTGGCGGTAGACTCGCGAAGCCGATGAAAAAATGATGGCCGGTGGAGATTCGGAAAACTTCGGGGCCGATCGTTACCGGAAGCGAGAGACAGTTGAGTGTTTTGTTTGAAAAACAAGCAGTTTTTGAGGTGATCTAGCATTTTGTAATGGTAAACGGTGTATTGCTAGGAAAATAAAGTGTAGTTTTTGCGTTTGTAACCTCGTCTTGTTATTTCACGAACCCACAAAGTCACATTATTCTCTCTTATTTTAATGAAAATTATTATTTCGAGCTTCCCTCACTTTGAGAATCACACATCGCTTCTGGACCTACGTGTGACTTTACAATAGAAAGAGTACTAAAGAGTAGCCTTAGATCTTTGAGTCATTATCCTCTCTTATTTTAATGAAGATTATTATTTCGAGCTTCCCTCACTTTGAGAATCACACCTCGCTACTGGACCTACGTGTGACTGTACAATAGAAAGAGTACTAAAGAGTAGCCTTAGTTCATTGAGTTATTATTCTCTCTTATTTAAATGAAAATTATTATTTGCAGCTTCCCTCACTTTGAAAGTCACACCTCGCTACTGAACCTACGTGTGACTGTACAATAGAAAGTGTACTAAAGAATAGCCTTAGTTCTTTGAGTTATTATTCTCTCTTATTTTAATGTAAATTATTATTTGGAGCTTCCCTCACTTTGAAAGTCACGCCTTGCTACTGGACCTACGTGTGACTATACAATAGAAAGAGTACTAAAGAGTAGCCTTAGTTCTTTGAGTCATTATTCTCTCTCATTTTAATGAAAATTATTATTTGTAGCTTCCCTGGCTTTGAAAACACCTCGCTACTGGACCTACGTGTGACTGTACAATAGAAAGAATACTAAAGAGTAGCCTTAGTTCTTTGAGCCATCATTCTCTCTTATTTTAATGTAAACTATTATTTGGAGTTTCCCTCACTTTGAAAGTCACTTTTCGCTACTGGACCTACGTGTGACTGTACAATAGAAGAAGTAATGAAGGTAGCCTTAGTTCTTTGAGTCGTTATTCTCTCTTATTTTAATGTAAACTATTATTTGGAGTTTCCCTCGCTTTGAAAGTCACTTTTCGCTACTGGACCTACGTGTGACTGTACAATAGAAGAAGTAATGAAGGTAGCCTTAGTTCTTTGAGTCGTTATTCTCCCTTATTTTAATGAAAATTATAATTAGGTGCTTCCCTCGCTTTGATAGTCACGGTTCGCCAGTGTTGGATGTAATTGAATTCCTCAGGGTGTTAGCAACAAATTCTACTTCAGCCACTGAAGGAAGTGTTTACATTGATACATAGATCCTAATCAACCTGTACTTAAGTTTTATTTTAGGAAAGTGTGAAGTGGATTTAAATGGAGCAGACTAAAGTCAACTACAAAGTCACTGTGGCAGCTTTTGATTTCCGTGTTATTCGTTCTTGTGCTACATGCGTACTTACATTATTTAAATAGTGATATGCCACCCTAAAAGTCTTGTATTTCACCGGAGGTGAATACGAAAGAAGATACCCGAGTAAACGGAATAATAGAAACACAAAACCAAGTTCGAAGTCTTCCAATGTTGAGACCAAATTATTTTCTAGAAAATGGCTTACCCCAAAGCATCACATTTGTAAGTGGTGTTTAAACCTTGTACTAGTTACGTAGATAATGTAATAAACTTACGGGATTCTCGTACCTGAAGGTTGTATTGCGGACTGAGCCACCGACGTGTGTACTAGCTCGCCTAGAGCTTTGGCAAAGTGTCGTGTGGAGCGCAACTAACCATCCATTGGGACATTTGATTTTTGAATAATTTATATCCGACTGAAGGTCAGTGGCGTATACGGCATCTGTTGTACAATGATGCCATTTAAATGACAATAAGCCATGGATTATGAGATAAAATCATGAATGTATTCCAAAGAAGAATTAATAGATTTTTTTTACTTTTTTTTTTTTACATTTAGCTAAATCGTCAGGAAAATATCTACTTACCATGCCACTGCCTTAAAAGGAGGAAGAAGTCAAATGTAAATTTTTGTCATGCTTGCTATTTTTATAGCGCAATAAAATGTTTTGCAAAGAAATGGAGAAAATGAAAGAAGCGAATTCAAGTTGTCGGTTATTATGTTACTATTTTATGGATCCTTAACACTTCCAGTCGGGCACGACTGACGTAATTGTGTATTTGCTCTCTTAGGTCGCCCAACATTACCTTATATCGGACGATGAAGATAATAATTGCAGTTGATCCGATACACCGAGCGGAATGGCCCGGATAGTTTCGTCTGTGACCCACATTCGGGAAGTAAGGGTTCGATTCCCGCGTTGCCATGCGAATGCTGGGTAGGTAAACTACGTCCCCGAACTTTTCTCACATATCTGGTGGTCTGTTTTAGGGTAGAAGTGTCGGATTTTATCTCGGCGCTGCATGGCAGGATGATATACTACTCCGGTATGACGTTCTCTGGTCTCCGGGCCGGACTGATGGGTCGTTTGAGAAACGAGGCAGGAGGGATGTCGTGCCAGTGCAGAGGTTTGGGTCCCTTTACCAGTTGGAGTACATTTTGGTGGTATACTGCTTTATTCTGCGGTTACGTATTCTAGAAGGCTCTTGCGCACTGTAGAGATGTAAAATACACTCAGACAGCGAGTATTTGCTAACTTTGGAGATTTGATTTTCGCTAAATAAAGGAGAAGACCTTGTGGTAGTCTGCGCTTGATGCAAGTTGGTTGGCGAGTGCGAGCGCCGAGAGTATAGGTAATAGCTCCAGGAATCTCCTGGAGATGGTAAGAGAAAGGTCGTGCCAGCCGTCGGATGTACTGGTGAATGAGTAGAAGACCAAACTCGTGATGAAGTTGTTGGTTTCTTACGAACCATGAAGCATTTGAAGTACCTGCAGTCTTGCTGGTGCCACCCCAGACTGGAGCTACATAGATAAAATGGGACGGACTAGAGATGTGTAAAGAGGAAGAGAGGATTTATAACGAAGTGAGGTGCGCCTTTTGAGTAAAGGGTACAGTTTCGATAGCCGGGCAGATGCAAGAGTAACAGACCAACAGATATGGGCGTTTGAAATTAGTCGACTGTGCAGTAACACCCCAAGTTATCTCCCTGGCACACAGGTAAGTAACCATGAGAGCTGTTCCCCGAGCAGAGCAGCTGTAGTGAGGTTGAGAAGATCTTAACGTCTGTCTTGTTAGTGTTAGGGAAATGCATCAGCTAGAGAACCAGCGTGGTAGTTGATCTAGAACAGTTTGTAGTTCGTGAATGGCATGACGGATATCGGAGTGAGTATAAACGAGAGCAACATCATCAGCATATAAATCCGTCAAAATTAGAGCTATAGCAGGAAGATCATCTATATATATAGGAGGGGTGGTAAAAGTACTGAACCTTGAGGGACACCTGATAAAATGGTCCGTCGTAAAACCAGAATAGCGCACCACAAAAGTTGTATTAGTGAGAAAACTTGCAATGATCTGTGTAAGATAATAAGGAAAAACAATGCGATGAGCTCTAAGTAGTAGCCCAGTGTGCCACATCTTATCGAATACCTGGGCGATATCTAGAAATGCTGCTAAAGTGTAGAGCCTCTTTTCGAAACCTTGTACGACAGACTGCGTCATTCTAAGCAATTGATGAGTGGTAGCATGCTTCGGACGAAAACCAAACTGAAAAGACGTAATTATATAATTGTGAATCAAAAAACGAGAAAGGCGTTGATGAATAATCTTTTTAGAAAGCTTAGAAAGGGTAAGTAATAAACTGATTGGTCTATAACTTGAGGGAAGGTTGTTAACATGTTGGGCTTGTTGAAGGCGATAATTTCTGCATGTTTCCATGTAGATGGAAAATAACCAATGCGTAGCGCTGGCTTAAGACTGGTGATAAATAAGCTAGCGCCTTGTTTGTCAAATTTCTCAGCACAACGTTGAGGATAAGGTCATGACCGAGAGATTTGTTAATGCGACAAAGCGGGACAATTCACGTGGACTAGTGAACGAAATTCTGTTTTGCGCTGTAGGACGAAGCTGCTGCTGGAAGAGTTCCCTGTCCACGAGGTATATCAGGATCCAGGCAGTTGTTAGGAGTAAATGATCGCTCATAATGAGTAGCTAGAGCGTCACACTTGGTAGCAGAGTTACTCGAAAGTGTCCGCTCAAATTGAAGAGGTGGAATCCCTGTCGGCTCTCGGAGAATCCTCTTAGTGACGTTGCATAAGGTATGATCGCCGGGACGGATATTGGCTAATTGTCTCTGGCACTCCTGAAAGCGGTGTTGGTCTAGCGCAGACCGTACTTGCCGAAAGAGACAATTTAATCTTTGATATAGCCAGGGTTGACGATGACGTTGCCACATGCGACGGATGCGGTGTTTGTCGTGGATGAGTTGAGTAATATGGATAGACAAGGATGGGCAATGGTGAGGTTGACCACTGAGGATAGTAGAGGATCGTACACAGGAAGTGAGCGCAGAGGTAAATGGGTGAAAGGCAGTGTCAGTAGCATCCGCAGTACCCAGTTGACAAAAGAGGCACGGAGTTTGTGGCAAGATGTCAGGAGTGAGGTTAAATGTGACCAATAGTGGACAGTGATCGGAATCAAGCGCTGGCAGTGAAGAAATCAATGCAGGTAATTGTATATTACGATGTACTCCAATGTCTAAAATGTAAGGAGCTACCAGTGGTTTGCCAAAATAGTAGGTCGGCTCCGTGGGAGCGAGTATGTGAAGACCAGTGGCATTAATAGTGTCAAACAGACGTCGCCCATTCAGGTTTGTAACCATACAGCCCCAAGAAGTGTGTTTTGAATTGAGATCAGCTAGCAAGAGAGTGCAGTCCTCTGCTGGGAAGAGTAGAGAGAAATGGTGCATATTAAGGTTACTATTTGGGGGCTCTTTTGTCATTTATTGACATCAACAGCATGTTCCATTGCTTACAATACTCCAGTACTACATGCTATACTTAAATTACTTCATTTACTATTTATAATTTGCTTACTATACTTTGTTTTTGCAGTTACAATAATTATATAGATCTGTATTACTGCTATTGTAGTTATAATAAAGTGAAATATTTACAATTTTTGTTCTTTTTTTTTTTTTTTTGAGATTACAGCTTCTGACCATTCATTTACTTCCTTGCTAGCAATATGGCTGTACGCCTATCGAGATCCCATTATTAATACTGTTTATATTACAATTGCTCCATATCCATTTGTTTTATCTAGTGAGTTACTACCTACTATGTGCATAGCACTAACTTATTACTAATCTTATAGCTATGAATATTTACAATATTGTCACACAGACGGCGAACTCGCGTTGCCGATCGATAATGCGGACTGGCGGTGGCGGGGGGGGGACGCAAGGGGTGGCACCTCCTCCTACCGCGCGAAGGTGCGTGGAGGTTCCAGAATGATTTCCCCCTCCATAATGGAAGAATCGAGAGACTTCGGGGCGATCGATACAAGCGAGGCGACAGTGAGTTGAGTGAGTGGCCGTGAGCCGGGCGGACGTGTAGTTGAGTTGAGCGGACGGGTAAAGACGAACTGGCAAGGTTGAATGGTGTAAATTAAATTGTAATTGTGTACATTAAACTGTAATTGGAATAAGGTGGAAATAAAGAACATTTTTGAGTGGTGAAATCGGACTTTTCATTTCACGAGCCCCACAAAGTCACAACTGGTGTCAGGAAGCGAGACGATAACCACCGAATATTACGGCCATGGAATCGGCATTGGAAATGCCTTTGGCGAAGATGAACGAGTTAACAACAAAAACGGAAGCGGCAAATAACAGCCTGGCCGCGAAGCTGGAGACTACAAATAACAACCTTACCGCCGAGTTGAAGGAAATGAAGACGGCAAATGAAAACCTCGCTGCGAAGACGGAAACGGCAAACAACAACTTGGCCACGACAATGACCGCAAAGATGGCCGAACTGACCACGGAAATGAAGTTGGCGAACGAGGCTCTCGCCGCCAAATTTGAAGAACAGTTGGCCGGCGTGAGGGATGACGTGACGGAGCTGGGCAAGCGGATGGGCCAAGTGGACGAGCGCGTCGAGGACCTGGCGAGCCGCGTTAACGACCTGGAAGGGAAGGCCGACAGCAGCATCAAGTCCCTGAACGCCATGGTGGAGGACGTCGTCGGCAGGAGGTTGAAGGATTTGAAGGCCGACGCGCCGCGACGCGACACATCTGCGCGCGTCAAACCTCCCAAAATCACGGCGCGTCAACATTCGAGGTCTTCCGCCGCCAGTTCGACACAGTGGCCAAGCACAACAGATGGTCACCGGAGGAGGCCACACAGTTAATAGCCAGCCTCCAGGGACGGGCCGCGGAAGTCCTAAACGCGGTGCAGACAACGGCGGCGCCCAAGGACATCTGGGAGGCCCTGGAGAATCGCTTCGGGAACCACCGCTTAGCCGCAGCATACCGCAGCCAGCTAAAGGCAAGGTCGCAGCAGCCGAGGGAGACGCTGCAGGAGTTCGCCATAGCAATCGAGCAGCTGGCTAGCAAGGCCTTAGTTAACCTGCCACTGGAGTTCGTATCCCGGGAAGCCGCCTACAATTTTGTCGACGGGGTACGGGACACGGAGATTCGTCAGCGCCTAATGCTCGGCGAATATAAAACCATCCACGAGGTGCTGACAGCGGCATTAAGGATGGAGGCGGCCAAAGTAACATCTATCCCGACGTCGAGAACGAGGAGTGTCCGCTACGCCGGAGACAGAAGAGCAGCTGAGAGACGCCGGCGAACACCTAGTGGCCTGTGTTGGGGGTGTGGACAGCCCGGACACCTGCAGAGAGACTGCCCACACCAGGAAGAGCAGCTGGAAGAACGAGTAAGGCCCGGCGTGGAGAGGTGGACGTCGGCGCCATTACCACCATCCCCTCGAGTGACACTGCGCGCCGTCAGCCGGCGTATGGATGACAGCCTCATCGCGGACGGTTGGTTGAGAGGGGAGCCGTGCCGCGTGCTGGTGGACACTGGGGCAGCCGTGACCATCATCAGACCTGACGTGGCGAAGGGTTTGCCGACGAGGAAGCCGAGCCGACCATACGAGGTTGTCACGGCATCGGGCGACACCTTGCCTGTGGAGAAGGAGGCCCTGCTGGAGCTGACCTTGGGGCGGAGTGCCGTACGTCTGTGGGTGTTCGTCGCGAAGGTGGCTGAGGAGGTGATTCTGGGACTGGATGCCCTCAGGAGCCACGAGGCGATGGTCGACTTCGGCAGGAAGGTCCTGCGGCTCAACGGAGAAGAGGTTATACTCCGTCGGCCCGAAGAGCGCCTTGGAAACTGCAGGGACGTCTTGAACGAAGACGTGGCTGTCCCCGCGAGGAGCGATGTGATGGTGACGGCGCGACCAGAAGGACAGACAGAAGGTTAGGTCCAGAGGCTACAGGAGTACGACTTCACCTCGGAACATCGTAGAGGGAAGAGCCACGGTAACGCTGACGCCTTGTCCCGAGCACCCTGTCCAGAAGAGTGCGGCCAGTGCACAAGAGTGGAAGAGAAGGAGCGTGCCGCAGCAGTCCGAGTAATTGTGGCAGTGCTTGCTGAAAGCTGGATACCGCAGGCCTGAGGAGGGAGCAGCTGGCGGATGCAGACTTGGGGCCACTCTTGAGGGAAGTGGAGGCAGGGATGAGACCAACCTGGGAGGACATCGCACCGAGGAGCGCCACCTACAAGTCGTACTGGGCCCAATGGGACTCGTTGAAGACCAGAGAGGGCGTGCTGTTCCGGGTATGGGAGTCACCCGATGGGAAGACGCAGAGAGAACAGTTGGTACTTCCCCGGAGTAAGGTCCCGGAAGTCTTGGAGGAAGTGCACGCCGGTACTTCAGGAGGACACCTGGGAGCGAACCGGACGATTGACAAACTACGGCAGCGCTACTACTGGCTGAGGCTCCAAGCAGACGCTGAGAGATGGTGCCGTCAGTGTCGCATGTGCGCAGCGAATCGCGGCCCCCAGACTAGGAGTCGGGGTCGCATGCAGCAGTACAACGTCGGAGCGCCATTCGAACGGATCGCCGTTGACATTGCTGGACCGTTCCCAGTTTCCGACCGAGGAAACAAGTACCTGATGATGGTCGTGGACTACTTAACCAAGTGGCCGGAGGTGTATGCCATCCCAACCCAAGAGGCAAAGACAATCACAGACTGCCTCGTGGAGCAAGTGTTCTGTCGAATTGGGGTGCCGCTAGAGCTACACAGTGACCAGGGTACCAACTTTGAGTCCAACCTAATGAAGGAGGCATTACAAAGGCTTGGGGTGAACAAGACCCACACGACGCCTCTACATCCCCAGTCGGATGGCATGGCCGAAAGATACTTCAAGCCCTTAGAGGAACACCTGAGGAAGGTCGTGGCCAGCCATCAGCGAGACTGGGACGTCAAGGTGCCACTGTTCTTGCTGGCCTACCGCTCGTCTACACACGACACAACTGGGATGACGCCAGCCAGCTTAATGTTCGGTCGAGAGTTACGCCTCCCTTGTGACCTGGCTTTTGGAAGCCCTCCGAAGGCGAAGCAGCCGTTGACCGAGTATGTGGAGAACCTGGTGGACCGCCTCCACGACATGCATAAGATGGCTCGCCAGAACATCCAGAAGGCGAGCGACCGCATGAAGACCAGATATGATAGGCAAGCCAACAGCCAAGGGTTCCAGCAAGGTGACTTGGTCTGGTTCTACCGTCCTACCCGGACCAAGGGACGCTGCCCGAAGCTCCAGCAGCCATGGCAAGGACCGTATCGGGTGGTGAAGAGGATTAACGACGTGGTCTACCGCACCCAGAAGGTTCCCCGAGGGAAGATATTGGTGGTACACCTGGATTGTCTAGCCCGCTACGATGGTGCTGTTCGGGACGACCAGCTTTGAGGAGGGAGCAGTGTCACACACACGGCGAACTCGCGTTGCCGATCGATAATGCGGACTGGCGGTGGCGGAGGGGGGGGGGTCGCAAGGGGTGGCACCTCCTCCTACCGCGCGAAGGTGCGCGGAGGTTCCAGAATGATTTCCCCCTCCATAATGGAAGAATCGAGAGACTTCGGGGCGATCGATACAAGCGAGGCGACAGTGAGTTGAGTGAGTGACCGCCGGGCGGACGTGTAGTTGAGTTGAGCGGACGGGCAAGGTTGAATGGTGTAAATTAAATTGTAATTGTGTACATTAAACTGTAATTGGAATAAGGTGGAAATAAAGAACATTTTTGAGTGGTGAAATTGGACTTTTCATTTCACGAGCCCCACAAAGTCACAATATTTACAATTTACTTGTTCATACTTTTTTATCTACTGCAGTTTATATGCAATGTTTATTCTACACTAATCTATTTACGATGTTTTGAAGACTATTGCTTCTAGAAATTGTTTCCAATAGTTTTCAATCAATTTATCTGGTTCAACTGGCCAATTTTCACGTTTCACTGCTAGTTAATTTCTTAGGGTGTCTCTCTGGTGTTGTAGTTTCCTAAATCTGTAGATTACATGTTCAACAGTTTGGTCCTCTTGAAGACAGGAACATGTAGCATCATTTATAATCCTTAATCTGTGGAGATAGGATTTTATTACGCCTTGCCCAGTAAGCATTGCTGCAAAGGAAGCCGTCCTGTTGATCCTTTGTTTCATTCTCTGAGGTCTTGCAGACTATGGGAGCTTGTAGGCTATCGGAAGAGAGAGTTTAACGCCCACACCCTCGAAGTCGGCGATCAAAGGTGAGAATATTTCATGATGAGTCAGAGAAGGTTTAACCAGCACAGGTACACCCACAGATGCGGATGGTGTATTCCGATCGAATGTATAGGTTCTGTAGCCTGGAACAAATAAACGTTCATTTGCGAGAATATGAGTCTCAGTGATAAATGCAGCATCTATTCTGACCAACTCAGAAAAGTAGTAAAGCATGCGCGTTTAGCGCGAATGCCATTAGCACTTCAGTTCAGGAGAGTGAGTGATGAAAGAGATGGCTTATTACACGCCATCATGTCGGAAAGTAGAGCATTTTGGAAACATTATGTGAGTTGCGGTAAGAGAGGAGTGATGAACGTGTATTAAGAATTTACAAGTTGAGTGAATAGGCTACTTAGCAAAGCCGAGAGAGATGAGGAGTCAGAGCGATCTTGTAGGGCTCGTCGAGGGAGGAGAACTTACAGAAGCTTAAGTTGATGGTGAAGATGTTGGAGGCAATGCTGATACAGCTGCTGGTTGTGAAGGTTGCTGAGCAGGATTATTAGATTGTCGTAGTAGTGGGCGGGGAAGATGAGAATTTCCAGGTTGTTGCCTGACGTTGCTCTTTTGGGTCCAGAATTTCAGCCCCAAATAATGCCGACATCTACGGTAGATAGCTGGGTGGTTTTCAAGACAGTCCTCACACGGAGCTAGAGTATCCCTTGGTTTAGTGTACTTAGAAAAGTGATGTACGGTAGATAGCTGGGTGGTTCACACGACAGTCCACACACTGAGCTGGAGTATCCCTTGGTTTAGTGTACTTAGAAAAGAGATGTACGGTAGATAGTTGGGTGGTTCTCATGACAGTCCACACACTGAGCTGGAGTATCCCTTGGTTTAGTGTACTCAGAAAAGTGATGTACGGTAGATAGCTGGGTGGTTCTCATGTCAGTCCACACACGGAGCTGGAGTATCCCTTGGTTTAGTGTACTTAGAAAAGAGATGTACGGTAGATAGTTGGGTGGTTCTCATGACAGTCCATACACTGAGCTGAGTATCCCTTGGTTTAGTGTACTTAGAAAAGTGATGTACGGTAGATAGTTGGGTGGTTCTCATGACAGTCCACTCACTGAGCTGGAGTATCACTTGGTTTAGTGTACTTAGAAAAGTGATGTACGGTAGATAGCTGGGTGGTCCTCATGACAGTCCACACACTGAGCTGGAGTATCCCTTGGTTTAGTGTACTTAGAAAAGTGATGTACGGTAGATAGCTGGGTGGTTCTCATGACAGCCCACACACTGAGCTGGAGTATCCCTTGGTTTAGTGTACTTAGAAAAGTGATGTACGGTAGATAGCTGGGTGGCTCTCATGACAGTCCACACACTGAGCTGGAGTATCCCTTGCTTTAAAGTGCTTAGAAAAGTGATGTACGGTAGATAGCTGGGTGGTTCTCATGACAGTCCACACACTGAGCTGGAGTATCCCTTGGTTTAGTGTACTTAGAAAAGTGATGTACGGTAGATAGCTGGGTGGTTCTCATGACAGTCCACACACTGAGCTGGAGTATCACTTGGTTTAGCGTACTTAGAAAAGTGATGTACGGTAGATAGCTGGGTGGTTCTCATGACAGTCCACACACTGAGCTGGAGTATCACTTGGTTTAGTGTACTTAGAAAAGTGATGTACGGTAGATAGCTGGGTGGTTCTCATGTCAGTCCACACACTGAGCTGAGTATCCCTTGGTTTAGTGTACTTAGAAAAGTGATGTACGGTAGATAGTTGGGTGGTTCACATGACAGTCCACACACTGAGCTGGAGTATCACTTGGTTTAGTGTACTTAGAAAAGTGATGTACGGTAGATAGCTGGGTGGTTCTCATGACAGTCCACACACTGAGCTGGAGTATCCCTTGGTTTAAAGTGCTTAGAAAAGTGATGTACGGTAGATAGCTGGGTGGTTCTCATGACAGTTCACACACTGAGCTGGAGTATCCCTTGGTTTAGTGTACTTAGAAAAGTGATGTACGGTAGATAGCTGGGTGGTTCTCATGACAGTCCACACACTGAGCTGGAGTATCACTTGGTTTAGCGTACTTAGAAAAGTGATGTACGGTAGATAGCCGGGTGGTTCTCATGACAGTCCACACACTGAGCTGGAGTATCACTTGGTTTAGTGTACTTAGAAAAGTGATGTACGGTAGATAGCTGGGTGGTTCTCATGTCAGTCCACACACTGAGCTGAGTATCCCTTGGTTTAGTGTACTTAGAAAAGTGATGTACGGTAGATAGTTGGGTGGTTCACATGACAGTCCACACACTGAGCTGGAGTATCACTTGGTTTAGTGTACTTAGAAAAGTGATGTACGGTAGATAGTCGGGTGGTTCACATGACAGTCCACACACTGAGCTGGAGTATCACTTGGTTTAGTGTACTTAGAAAAGTGATGTACGGTAGATAGCTGGGTGGTACTCATGACAGTCCGCACACTGAGCTGGAGTATGCCTTGGTTTAGTGTACTTAGAAAAGTGATGTACGGTAGATAGCTGGGTGGTTCTCATGACAGACCACACACTGAGCTGGAGTATGCCTTGGTTTAGTGTACTTAGAAAAGTGATGTACGGTAGATAGCTGGGTGGTACTCATGACAGTCCGCACACTGAGCTGGAGTATGCCTTGGTTTAGTGTACTTAGAAAAGTGATGTACGGTAGATAGCTGGGTGGTACTCATGACAGTCCGCACACTGAGCTGGAGTATCCCTTGGTTTAGTGTACTTAGAAAAGTGATGTACGGTATATAGCTGGGTGGTTCTCATGACAGTCCACACACTGAGCTGGAGTATCCCTTGGTTTAGTGTACTTAGAAAAGTGATGTACGGTAGATAGCTGGGTGGTTCTCATGACAGTCCACACACTGAGCTGGAGTATCCCTTGGTTTAAAGTGCTTAGAAAAGTGATGTACGGTAGATAGCTGGGTGGTTCTCATGACAGTCCACACACTGAGCTGGAGTATCCCTTGGTTTAGTGTACTTAGAAAAGTGATGTACGGTAGATAGCTGAGTGGTTCTCATGACAGTCCACACACTGAGCTGGAGTATCCCTTGGTTTAGTGTACTTAGAAAAGTGATGTACGGTAGATAGCTGGGTGGTTCTCATGACAGTCCAAACACTGAGCTGAGTATCCCTTGGTTTAGTGTACTTAGAAAAGTGATGTACGGTAGATAGTTGGGTGGTTCACATGACAGTCCACACACTGAGCTGGAGTATCCCTTGGTTTAGTGTACTTAGAAAAGTGATGTACGGTAGATAGCTGGATGGTTCTCATGACAGTCCACACACTGAGCTGAGTATCCCTTGGTTTAGTGTACTTAGAAAAGTGATGTACGGTAGATAGCTGGATGGTTCTCATGACAGTCCACACACTGAGCTGGAGTATCCCTTGGTTTAGTGTACTTAGAAAAGTGATGTACGGTAGATAGCTGGGTGGTACTCATGACAGTCCGCACACTGAGCTGGAGTATGCCTTGGTTTAGTGTACTTAGAAAAGTGATGTACGGTAGATAGCTGGGTGGTACTCATGACAGTCCGCACACTGAGCTGGAGTATCCCTTGGTTTAGTGTACTTAGAAAAGTGATGTACGGTAGATAGTTGGGTGGTTCTCATGACAGTCCACACACTGAGCTGGAGTATCACTTGGTTTAGTGTACTTAGAAAAGTGATGTACGGTAGATAGCTGAGTGGTTCACACGACACTCCACACACTGAGCTGGACTATCACTTGGTTTAGCGTACTTAGAAAAGTGATGTACGGTAGATAGCTGGGTGGTTCTCATGACAGTTCACACACTGAGCTGGAGTATCCCTTGGTTTAGTGTACTTAGAAAAGTGATGTACGGTAGATAGCTGGGTGCTTCTCATGACAGTCCACACACTGAGCTGGAGTATCCCTTGGTTTAGTGTACTTAGAAAAGTGATGTACGGTAGATAGCTGGGTGGTTCTCATGACAGTCCACACACTGAGCTGGAGTATCACTTGGTTTAGTGTACTTAGAAAAGTGATCTACGGTAGATAGCTGGATGGTTCTCATGACAGTCCACACACTGAGCTGGAGTATCACTTGGTTTAGTGTACTTAGAAAAGTGATGTACGGTAGATAGCTGGGTGGTCCTCATGACAGTCCACACACTGAGCTGGAGTATCACTTGGTTTAGTGTACTTAGAAAAGTGATCTACGGTAGATAGCTGGGTGGTTCTCATGACAGTCCACACACTGAGCTGGAGTATCACTTGGTTTAGTGTACTTAGAAAAGTGATGTACGGTAGATAGCTGGGTGGTCCTCATGACAGTCCACACACTGAGCTGGAGTATCCCTTGGTTTAGTGTACTAAGAAAAGTGATGTACGGTAGATAGCTGGGTGGTTCTCATGACAGTCCGCACACTGAGCTGGAGTATCACTTGGTTTAGTGTACTTAGAAAAGTGATGTACGGTAGATAGCTGGGTGGTCCTCATGACAGTTCACACACTGAGCTGGAGTATCCCTTGGTTTAGTGTACTTAGAAAAGTGATCTACGGTAGATAGCTGGGTGGTTCTCATGACAGTCCACACACTGAGCTGGAGTATCCCTTGGTTTAGTGTACTTAGAAAAGTGATGTACGGTAGATAGCTGGGTGGTCCTCATGACAGTTCACACACTGAGCTGGAGTATGCCTTGGTTTAGTGTACTTAGAAAAGTGATGTACGGTAGATAGCTGGGTGGTTCTCATGAGAGTCCACACACTGAGCTGGAGTATCCCTTGGTTTAGTGTACTTAGAAAAGTGATGTACGGTAGATAGCTGGGTGGTCCTCATGACAGTCCACACACTGAGTTGGAGTATCACTTGGTTTAGTGTACTTAGAAAAGTGATCTACGGTAGATAGCTGGATGGTTCTCATGACAGTCCACACACTGAGCTGGAGTATCCCTTGGTTTAGTGTACTTAGAAAAGTGATGTACGGTAGATAGCTGGGTGGTTCTCATGACAGTCCACACACTGAGCTGGAGTATCACTTGGTTTAGTGTACTTAGAAAAGTGATGTACGGTAGATAGCTGGATGGTTCTCATGACAGTCCACACACTGAGCTGGAGTATCCCTTGGTTTAGTGTACTTAGAAAAGTGATGTACGGTAGATAGCTGGGTGGTCCTCATGACAGTCCATACACTGAGCTGGAGTATCCCTTGGTTTAGTGTACTTAGAAAAGTGATGTACGGTAGATAGCTGGGTGGTCCTCATGACAGTCCACACACTGAGCTGGAGTATCACTTGGTTTAGTGTACTGGAGTAGTTATATAATAGTAGTAGTAATGTTATATAATAGTAGTAATGTTATATAATAGTAGTAATGTTATATAATAGTAGTAATGTTATATAATAGTAGTAATGTTATATATAATAGTAGTAGTGTTATATAATAGTAGTAATGTTATATAATAGTAGTAATGTTATATAATAGTAGTAATGTTATATAATAGTAGTAATGTTATATAATAGTAGTAATTTTACATATAGTAGTAGTATTATTATATAAGTATAAGTATTATAATAAGTAAGGACGGCTTCACTCAGTAGGACGGAGGTATCGTTACAAACGAACACATCCAGAGTTGGATGTGCAGACGGAGCCTGATCGAGATATCGAACGACAGGTCAGCCTAGCAGACGACGCCGCGGGATGACAAAGGTAAAGTTGTCCGAGGTAAGGCTATTTAGTATCTCGGAACTGTGTTGGCAATAAAAGAGGGCAGTGCGCATGCGCCAGGAGATAGTTTCTACAAGGAAAAAACACCAATGAGGGCGGGCGGGAGGGATCCTCGCCCGTCAACAGTCGAACATGCCCCCTATAGGTATTGCTAGAAAAAATCATGATTTCTCTCGTATATGAGTAGGTAGAAACCACGAAGTCACTGCAATACGTCTAGGAAGACATGCCGGCTAGGCGTGAATGTTAGCACTGTCCCGGAACGCCTACCTGTGTAGATATTACTTTATTTCTGTCTCCTGCTGGTCTGGTAGCTTTCCCGCGAATTCGTCTGCTTGGCGCGAGAGGTTAAGAGACATGCACACCGCGAATTACACATATTACACACATAAAAGAGACACTTATGAGCTAAAGCACAACACTTACCACATCTGCTATGTAGGAACGCAGTCTTGAAGCGTCGAAACAGCTCGATTATAGCTAAAATACACTTAAAATGCACAAATATGAACCACTAGCCATGTTGGATGACGTCAACTCACACATGTCCATTGCCAACTTCTGAATGTTGAAGACGGGTCTGTTCACATGGATAGTTGGCGTTGTTATCTCTGGCTCCTGAGGCGGTTCACGTCCTGTGAATATTGCGATACGTACGTGCTGTTTGTTACCGTAATCGATGTTGGGAAGGTTTTAGCAATGCAGGAAAGGTGTTAACATTTTGAATGTACACTGAGAATTCCAAAATCTAAAATAATAAAGGTATCTTTTAGGAAATTTAACGATATAATTAGAGTTTCGATTGAATTTTACGTGTAAATGTATGTGTTCTTACACGAAATGATTTAGTAATTATCACTTCTGTAAAAATGTTTTAAATATTTAAAGTGCTCTACGCAACAGTAATTTCAGATATTAAGTTGATTCTTCGTTAGGGGCTTACTACCGAGCTACTTTTAAAGTATATACATTTTAATTATTTGCAATAATCTTGTAGCATTTCCTCAAAAATATAGGCAGAACATTAATGGTATTGCTGTATAAGTATAAGTCTTAAATAACTCTAACTTGAAGCTGATTTTCTTATAATTTAGAAATTTATTTTTATTCTTATATATGGAAATGTAATACTAACGTGGTCCTCTGCACATGTTGAAACAGGTTATATCAAGAGGGTTTTGTTTGTGACGTATTAAACTGCATTGAAATTCACAATCTGACCTCAATCTTCAAGTAGACAACCAGTTTTAAAACATTTGACTATCACCTATTGTACTTTATATGCATATTTCCTTCTGGTTATTCATATTTTAGCTCTTGTACATGCAAATAGAACGTAATGTCAAAGACAGTCATCCAGACATGCAGTTTTAAGACATTTGACTATCACTAAAAGTACTCCCATATATCCTCGTAGTTATTGATTTTTATTTTCTTTATTAATCTCGTTATTTATTATTATACTATAAGTATAAGTGTTACATAGCAATGCAAGTTATACAAAGACTGTTATATAACAATACAACTTACACAACGACTGTTATATAACAATACAACTTATACTAGACCTTTATTGTCTCGTACTTACACACGTTTTGTTTGTTAAGGAGTTGCTGGTTCGTTTCTAATGTATTTTAATGTTAATTATAACTTCTCGGAGCGGTTATATAGTATGTTTTGTTTGTTAAGGAGTTGCTGGTTCGTTTCTAATGTATTTTAATGTTAGTTACAGCTTCTCGGAGCGGTTATATAGCACATTTTGTTTGTTAAGGAGTTGCTGGTTCGTTTCTAATGTATTTTAATGTTAATTACAACTTCTCGGAGCGGTTATATAGCATGTTTTGTTTGTTAAGGAGTTGCTGGTTCGTTTCTAATGTATTTTAATGTTAGTAACAACTTCTCGGAGCGGTTATATAGCACATTTTGTTTGTTAAGGAGTTGCTGGTTCGTTTCTAATGTATTTTAATGTTAGTTACAGCTTTTCGGAGCGGTTATATAGCACATTTTGTTTGTTAAGGAGTTGCTGGTTCGTTTCTAATGTATATTAATGTTAGTAACAACTTCTCGGAGCGGTTATATAGCACATTTTGTTTGTTAAGTAGTTGCTGGTTCGTTTCTAATGTATTTTATATAAGTATAAGTATTATTATATATAGTAGTAGTATTGTTATGTAGTAGTAGTATTGTTATATAGTAGTAGTAATGTTATATAATAGTAGTAATGTTATATAATAGTAGTAATGTTATATAATAGTAGTAATGTTATATAATAGTAGTAATGTTATATAATAGTAGTAATGTTATATAATAGTAGTAATGTTATATAATAGTAGTAATGTTATATAATAGTAGTAGTGTTATATAATAGTAGTATTGTTATGTAGTAGTAGTATTGTTATGTAGTAGTAGTAATGTTATATAATAGTAGTAATGTTATATAATAGTAGTAATGTTATATAATAGTAGTAATGTTATATAGTAGTAGTAATGTTATATAATAGTAGTAATGTTATATAATAGTAGTAGTGTTATATAATAGTAGTAATGTTATATAATAGTAGTAATGTTATATAATAGTAGTAATGTTATATAATAGTAGTAATGTTATATAATAGTAGTAATGTTATATAATAGTAGTAATGTTATATAATAGTAGTAATGTTATATAATAGTAGTAGTGTTATATAATAGCAGTAGTGTTATATAATAGTAGTAGTGTTATATAATAGTAGTAATGTTATATAATAGTAGTAATGTTATATAATAGTAGTAATGTTATATAATAGTAGTAATGTTATATAATAGTAGTAATGTTATATAATAGTAGTAATGTTATATAATAGTAGTAATGTTATATAATAGTAGTAATGTTATATAATAGTAGTAGTGTTATATAATAGTAGTAATGTTATATAATAGTAGTAATGTTATATAATAGTAGTAGTGTTATATAATAGTAGTAATGTTATATAATAGTAGTAATGTTATATAATAGTAGTAGTGTTATATAATAGTAGTAATGTTATATAATAGTAGTAATGTTATATAATAGTAGTAGTGTTATATAATAGTAGTAATGTTATATAATAGTAGTAATGTTATATAATAGTAGTAATGTTATATAATAGTAGTAGTGTTATATAATAGTAGTAGTGTTATATAATAGTAGTAATGTTATATAATAGTAGTAATGTTATATAATAGTAGTAATGTTATATAATAGTAGTAATGTTATATAATAGTAGTAATGTTATATAATAGTAGTAATGTTATATAATAGTAGTAATGTTATATAATAGTAGTAATGTTATATAATAGTAGTAATGTTATATAATAGTAGTAGTGTTATATAATAGTAGTAATGTTATATAATAGTAGTAATGTTATATAATAGTAGTAGTGTTATATAATAGTAGTAATGTTATATAATAGTAGTAATGTTATATAATAGTAGTAATGTTATATAATAGTAGTAATGTTATATAATAGTAGTAATGTTATATAATAGTAGTAGTGTTATATAATAGTAGTAATGTTATATAATAGTAGTAATGTTATATAATAGTAGTAGTGTTATATAATAGTAGTAATGTTATATAATAGTAGTAGTGTTATATAATAGTAGTAGTGTTATATAATAGTAGTAATGTTATATAATAGTAGTAATGTTATATAATAGTAGTAATGTTATATAATAGTAGTAATGTTATATAATAGTAGTAATGTTATATAATAGTAGTAGTGTTATATAATAGTAGTAATGTTATATAATAGTAGTAATGTTATATAATAGTAGTAGTGTTATATAATAGTAGTAATGTTATATAATAGTAGTAATGTTATATAATAGTAGTAATGTTATATAATAGTAGTAATGTTATATAATAGTAGTAATGTTATATAATAGTAGTAATGTTATATAATAGTAGTAATGTTATATAATAGTAGTAATGTTATATAATAGTAGTAATGTTATATAATAGTAGTAATGTTATATAATAGTAGTAGTGTTATATAATAGTAGTAGTGTTATATAATAGTAGTAGTGTTATATAATAGTAGTAATGTTATATAATAGTAGTAATGTTATATAATAGTAGTAATGTTATATAATAGTAGTAATGTTATATAATAGTAGTAATGTTATATAATAGTAGTAATGTTATATAATAGTAGTAGTGTTATATAATAGTAGTAATGTTATATAATAGTAGTAATGTTATATAATAGTAGTAGTGTTATATAATAGTAGTAATGTTATATAATAGTAGTAATGTTATATAATAGTAGTAATGTTATATAATAGTAGTAATGTTATATAATAGTAGTAATGTTATATAATAGTAGTAGTGTTATATAATAGTAGTAATGTTATATAATAGTAGTAATTTTACATATAGTAGTAGTATTATTATATAAGTATAAGTATTATAATAAGTAAGGACGGCTTCACTCAGTAGGACGGAGGTATCGTTACAAACGAACACATCCAGAGTTGGATGTGCAGACGGAGCCTGATCGAGATATCGAACGACAGGTCAGCCTAGCAGACGACGCCGCGGGATGACAAAGGTAAAGTTGTCCGAGGTAAGGCTATTTAGTATCTCGGAACTGTGTTGGCAATAAAAGAGGGCAGTGCGCATGCGCCAGGAGATAGTTTCTACAAGGAAAAAACACCAATGAGGGCGGGCGGGAGGGATCCTCGCCCGTCAACAGTCGAACATGCCCCCTATAGGTATTGCTAGAAAAAATCATGATTTCTCTCGTATATGAGTAGGTAGAAACCACGAAGTCACTGCAATACGTCTAGGAAGACATGCCGGCTAGGCGTGAATGTTAGCACTGTCCCGGAACGCCTACCTGTGTAGATATTACTTTATTTCTGTCTCCTGCTGGTCTGGTAGCTTTCCCGCGAATTCGTCTGCTTGGCGCGAGAGGTTAAGAGACATGCACACCGCGAATTACACATATTACACACATAAAAGAGACACTTATGAGCTAAAGCACAACACTTACCACATCTGCTATGTAGGAACGCAGTCTTGAAGCGTCGAAACAGCTCGATTATAGCTAAAATACACTTAAAATGCACAAATATGAACCACTAGCCATGTTGGATGACGTCAACTCACACATGTCCATTGCCAACTTCTGAATGTTGAAGACGGGTCTGTTCACATGGATAGTTGGCGTTGTTATCTCTGGCTCCTGAGGCGGTTCACGTCCTGTGAATATTGCGATACGTACGTGCTGTTTGTTACCGTAATCGATGTTGGGAAGGTTTTAGCAATGCAGGAAAGGTGTTAACATTTTGAATGTACACTGAGAATTCCAAAATCTAAAATAATAAAGGTATCTTTTAGGAAATTTAACGATATAATTAGAGTTTCGATTGAATTTTACGTGTAAATGTATGTGTTCTTACACGAAATGATTTAGTAATTATCACTTCTGTAAAAATGTTTTAAATATTTAAAGTGCTCTACGCAACAGTAATTTCAGATATTAAGTTGATTCTTCGTTAGGGGCTTACTACCGAGCTACTTTTAAAGTATATACATTTTAATTATTTGCAATAATCTTGTAGCATTTCCTCAAAAATATAGGCAGAACATTAATGGTATTGCTGTATAAGTATAAGTCTTAAATAACTCTAACTTGAAGCTGATTTTCTTATAATTTAGAAATTTATTTTTATTCTTATATATGGAAATGTAATACTAACGTGGTCCTCTGCACATGTTGAAACAGGTTATATCAAGAGGGTTTTGTTTGTGACGTATTAAACTGCATTGAAATTCACAATCTGACCTCAATCTTCAAGTAGACAACCAGTTTTAAAACATTTGACTATCACCTATTGTACTTTATATGCATATTTCCTTCTGGTTATTCATATTTTAGCTCTTGTACATGCAAATAGAACGTAATGTCAAAGACAGTCATCCAGACATGCAGTTTTAAGACATTTGACTATCACTAAAAGTACTCCCATATATCCTCGTAGTTATTGATTTTTATTTTCTTTATTAATCTCGTTATTTATTATTATACTATAAGTATAAGTGTTACATAGCAATGCAAGTTATACAAAGACTGTTATATAACAATACAACTTACACAACGACTGTTATATAACAATACAACTTATACTAGACCTTTATTGTCTCGTACTTACACACGTTTTGTTTGTTAAGGAGTTGCTGGTTCGTTTCTAATGTATTTTAATGTTAATTATAACTTCTCGGAGCGGTTATATAGTATGTTTTGTTTGTTAAGGAGTTGCTGGTTCGTTTCTAATGTATTTTAATGTTAGTTACAGCTTCTCGGAGCGGTTATATAGCACATTTTGTTTGTTAAGGAGTTGCTGGTTCGTTTCTAATGTATTTTAATGTTAATTACAACTTCTCGGAGCGGTTATATAGCATGTTTTGTTTGTTAAGGAGTTGCTGGTTCGTTTCTAATGTATTTTAATGTTAGTAACAACTTCTCGGAGCGGTTATATAGCACATTTTGTTTGTTAAGGAGTTGCTGGTTCGTTTCTAATGTATTTTAATGTTAGTTACAGCTTTTCGGAGCGGTTATATAGCACATTTTGTTTGTTAAGGAGTTGCTGGTTCGTTTCTAATGTATATTAATGTTAGTAACAACTTCTCGGAGCGGTTATATAGCACATTTTGTTTGTTAAGTAGTTGCTGGTTCGTTTCTAATGTATTTTATATAAGTATAAGTATTATTATATATAGTAGTAGTATTGTTATGTAGTAGTAGTATTGTTATATAGTAGTAGTAATGTTATATAATAGTAGTAATGTTATATAATAGTAGTAATGTTATATAATAGTAGTAATGTTATATAATAGTAGTAATGTTATATAATAGTAGTAATGTTATATAATAGTAGTAATGTTATATAATAGTAGTAATGTTATATAATAGTAGTAGTGTTATATAATAGTAGTATTGTTATGTAGTAGTAGTATTGTTATGTAGTAGTAGTAATGTTATATAATAGTAGTAATGTTATATAATAGTAGTAATGTTATATAATAGTAGTAATGTTATATAGTAGTAGTAATGTTATATAATAGTAGTAATGTTATATAATAGTAGTAGTGTTATATAATAGTAGTAATGTTATATAATAGTAGTAATGTTATATAATAGTAGTAATGTTATATAATAGTAGTAATGTTATATAATAGTAGTAATGTTATATAATAGTAGTAATGTTATATAATAGTAGTAATGTTATATAATAGTAGTAGTGTTATATAATAGCAGTAGTGTTATATAATAGTAGTAGTGTTATATAATAGTAGTAATGTTATATAATAGTAGTAATGTTATATAATAGTAGTAATGTTATATAATAGTAGTAATGTTATATAATAGTAGTAATGTTATATAATAGTAGTAATGTTATATAATAGTAGTAATGTTATATAATAGTAGTAATGTTATATAATAGTAGTAGTGTTATATAATAGTAGTAATGTTATATAATAGTAGTAATGTTATATAATAGTAGTAGTGTTATATAATAGTAGTAATGTTATATAATAGTAGTAATGTTATATAATAGTAGTAGTGTTATATAATAGTAGTAATGTTATATAATAGTAGTAATGTTATATAATAGTAGTAGTGTTATATAATAGTAGTAATGTTATATAATAGTAGTAATGTTATATAATAGTAGTAATGTTATATAATAGTAGTAGTGTTATATAATAGTAGTAGTGTTATATAATAGTAGTAATGTTATATAATAGTAGTAATGTTATATAATAGTAGTAATGTTATATAATAGTAGTAATGTTATATAATAGTAGTAATGTTATATAATAGTAGTAATGTTATATAATAGTAGTAATGTTATATAATAGTAGTAATGTTATATAATAGTAGTAATGTTATATAATAGTAGTAGTGTTATATAATAGTAGTAATGTTATATAATAGTAGTAATGTTATATAATAGTAGTAGTGTTATATAATAGTAGTAATGTTATATAATAGTAGTAATGTTATATAATAGTAGTAATGTTATATAATAGTAGTAATGTTATATAATAGTAGTAATGTTATATAATAGTAGTAGTGTTATATAATAGTAGTAATGTTATATAATAGTAGTAATGTTATATAATAGTAGTAGTGTTATATAATAGTAGTAATGTTATATAATAGTAGTAGTGTTATATAATAGTAGTAGTGTTATATAATAGTAGTAATGTTATATAATAGTAGTAATGTTATATAATAGTAGTAATGTTATATAATAGTAGTAATGTTATATAATAGTAGTAATGTTATATAATAGTAGTAGTGTTATATAATAGTAGTAATGTTATATAATAGTAGTAATGTTATATAATAGTAGTAGTGTTATATAATAGTAGTAATGTTATATAATAGTAGTAATGTTATATAATAGTAGTAATGTTATATAATAGTAGTAATGTTATATAATAGTAGTAATGTTATATAATAGTAGTAATGTTATATAATAGTAGTAATGTTATATAATAGTAGTAATGTTATATAATAGTAGTAATGTTATATAATAGTAGTAATGTTATATAATAGTAGTAGTGTTATATAATAGTAGTAGTGTTATATAATAGTAGTAGTGTTATATAATAGTAGTAATGTTATATAATAGTAGTAATGTTATATAATAGTAGTAATGTTATATAATAGTAGTAATGTTATATAATAGTAGTAATGTTATATAATAGTAGTAATGTTATATAATAGTAGTAGTGTTATATAATAGTAGTAATGTTATATAATAGTAGTAATGTTATATAATAGTAGTAGTGTTATATAATAGTAGTAATGTTATATAATAGTAGTAATGTTATATAATAGTAGTAATGTTATATAATAGTAGTAATGTTATATAATAGTAGTAATGTTATATAATAGTAGTAGTGTTATATAATAGTAGTAATGTTATATAATAGTAGTAATTTTACATATAGTAGTAGTATTATTATATAAGTATAAGTATTATAATAAGTAAGGACGGCTTCACTCAGTAGGACGGAGGTATCGTTACAAACGAACACATCCAGAGTTGGATGTGCAGACGGAGCCTGATCGAGATATCGAACGACAGGTCAGCCTAGCAGACGACGCCGCGGGATGACAAAGGTAAAGTTGTCCGAGGTAAGGCTATTTAGTATCTCGGAACTGTGTTGGCAATAAAAGAGGGCAGTGCGCATGCGCCAGGAGATAGTTTCTACAAGGAAAAAACACCAATGAGGGCGGGCGGGAGGGATCCTCGCCCGTCAACAGTCGAACATGCCCCCTATAGGTATTGCTAGAAAAAATCATGATTTCTCTCGTATATGAGTAGGTAGAAACCACGAAGTCACTGCAATACGTCTAGGAAGACATGCCGGCTAGGCGTGAATGTTAGCACTGTCCCGGAACGCCTACCTGTGTAGATATTACTTTATTTCTGTCTCCTGCTGGTCTGGTAGCTTTCCCGCGAATTCGTCTGCTTGGCGCGAGAGGTTAAGAGACATGCACACCGCGAATTACACATATTACACACATAAAAGAGACACTTATGAGCTAAAGCACAACACTTACCACATCTGCTATGTAGGAACGCAGTCTTGAAGCGTCGAAACAGCTCGATTATAGCTAAAATACACTTAAAATGCACAAATATGAACCACTAGCCATGTTGGATGACGTCAACTCACACATGTCCATTGCCAACTTCTGAATGTTGAAGACGGGTCTGTTCACATGGATAGTTGGCGTTGTTATCTCTGGCTCCTGAGGCGGTTCACGTCCTGTGAATATTGCGATACGTACGTGCTGTTTGTTACCGTAATCGATGTTGGGAAGGTTTTAGCAATGCAGGAAAGGTGTTAACATTTTGAATGTACACTGAGAATTCCAAAATCTAAAATAATAAAGGTATCTTTTAGGAAATTTAACGATATAATTAGAGTTTCGATTGAATTTTACGTGTAAATGTATGTGTTCTTACACGAAATGATTTAGTAATTATCACTTCTGTAAAAATGTTTTAAATATTTAAAGTGCTCTACGCAACAGTAATTTCAGATATTAAGTTGATTCTTCGTTAGGGGCTTACTACCGAGCTACTTTTAAAGTATATACATTTTAATTATTTGCAATAATCTTGTAGCATTTCCTCAAAAATATAGGCAGAACATTAATGGTATTGCTGTATAAGTATAAGTCTTAAATAACTCTAACTTGAAGCTGATTTTCTTATAATTTAGAAATTTATTTTTATTCTTATATATGGAAATGTAATACTAACGTGGTCCTCTGCACATGTTGAAACAGGTTATATCAAGAGGGTTTTGTTTGTGACGTATTAAACTGCATTGAAATTCACAATCTGACCTCAATCTTCAAGTAGACAACCAGTTTTAAAACATTTGACTATCACCTATTGTACTTTATATGCATATTTCCTTCTGGTTATTCATATTTTAGCTCTTGTACATGCAAATAGAACGTAATGTCAAAGACAGTCATCCAGACATGCAGTTTTAAGACATTTGACTATCACTAAAAGTACTCCCATATATCCTCGTAGTTATTGATTTTTATTTTCTTTATTAATCTCGTTATTTATTATTATACTATAAGTATAAGTGTTACATAGCAATGCAAGTTATACAAAGACTGTTATATAACAATACAACTTACACAACGACTGTTATATAACAATACAACTTATACTAGACCTTTATTGTCTCGTACTTACACACGTTTTGTTTGTTAAGGAGTTGCTGGTTCGTTTCTAATGTATTTTAATGTTAATTATAACTTCTCGGAGCGGTTATATAGTATGTTTTGTTTGTTAAGGAGTTGCTGGTTCGTTTCTAATGTATTTTAATGTTAGTTACAGCTTCTCGGAGCGGTTATATAGCACATTTTGTTTGTTAAGGAGTTGCTGGTTCGTTTCTAATGTATTTTAATGTTAATTACAACTTCTCGGAGCGGTTATATAGCATGTTTTGTTTGTTAAGGAGTTGCTGGTTCGTTTCTAATGTATTTTAATGTTAGTAACAACTTCTCGGAGCGGTTATATAGCACATTTTGTTTGTTAAGGAGTTGCTGGTTCGTTTCTAATGTATTTTAATGTTAGTTACAGCTTTTCGGAGCGGTTATATAGCACATTTTGTTTGTTAAGGAGTTGCTGGTTCGTTTCTAATGTATATTAATGTTAGTAACAACTTCTCGGAGCGGTTATATAGCACATTTTGTTTGTTAAGTAGTTGCTGGTTCGTTTCTAATGTATTTTATATAAGTATAAGTATTATTATATATAGTAGTAGTATTGTTATGTAGTAGTAGTATTGTTATATAGTAGTAGTAATGTTATATAATAGTAGTAATGTTATATAATAGTAGTAATGTTATATAATAGTAGTAATGTTATATAATAGTAGTAATGTTATATAATAGTAGTAATGTTATATAATAGTAGTAATGTTATATAATAGTAGTAATGTTATATAATAGTAGTAGTGTTATATAATAGTAGTATTGTTATGTAGTAGTAGTATTGTTATGTAGTAGTAGTAATGTTATATAATAGTAGTAATGTTATATAATAGTAGTAATGTTATATAATAGTAGTAATGTTATATAGTAGTAGTAATGTTATATAATAGTAGTAATGTTATATAATAGTAGTAGTGTTATATAATAGTAGTAATGTTATATAATAGTAGTAATGTTATATAATAGTAGTAATGTTATATAATAGTAGTAATGTTATATAATAGTAGTAATGTTATATAATAGTAGTAATGTTATATAATAGTAGTAATGTTATATAATAGTAGTAGTGTTATATAATAGCAGTAGTGTTATATAATAGTAGTAGTGTTATATAATAGTAGTAATGTTATATAATAGTAGTAATGTTATATAATAGTAGTAATGTTATATAATAGTAGTAATGTTATATAATAGTAGTAATGTTATATAATAGTAGTAATGTTATATAATAGTAGTAATGTTATATAATAGTAGTAATGTTATATAATAGTAGTAGTGTTATATAATAGTAGTAATGTTATATAATAGTAGTAATGTTATATAATAGTAGTAGTGTTATATAATAGTAGTAATGTTATATAATAGTAGTAATGTTATATAATAGTAGTAGTGTTATATAATAGTAGTAATGTTATATAATAGTAGTAATGTTATATAATAGTAGTAGTGTTATATAATAGTAGTAATGTTATATAATAGTAGTAATGTTATATAATAGTAGTAATGTTATATAATAGTAGTAGTGTTATATAATAGTAGTAGTGTTATATAATAGTAGTAATGTTATATAATAGTAGTAATGTTATATAATAGTAGTAATGTTATATAATAGTAGTAATGTTATATAATAGTAGTAATGTTATATAATAGTAGTAATGTTATATAATAGTAGTAATGTTATATAATAGTAGTAATGTTATATAATAGTAGTAATGTTATATAATAGTAGTAGTGTTATATAATAGTAGTAATGTTATATAATAGTAGTAATGTTATATAATAGTAGTAGTGTTATATAATAGTAGTAATGTTATATAATAGTAGTAATGTTATATAATAGTAGTAATGTTATATAATAGTAGTAATGTTATATAATAGTAGTAATGTTATATAATAGTAGTAATGTTATATAATAGTAGTAATGTTATATAATAGTAGTAGTGTTATATAATAGTAGTAATGTTATATAATAGTAGTAATGTTATATAATAGTAGTAGTGTTATATAATAGTAGTAATGTTATATAATAGTAGTAGTGTTATATAATAGTAGTAGTGTTATATAATAGTAGTAATGTTATATAATAGTAGTAATGTTATATAATAGTAGTAATGTTATATAATAGTAGTAATGTTATATAATAGTAGTAGTGTTATATAATAGTAGTAATGTTATATAATAGTAGTAATGTTATATAATAGTAGTAATGTTATATAATAGTAGTAATGTTATATAATAGTAGTAATGTTATATAATAGTAGTAATGTTATATAATAGTAGTAATGTTATATAATAGTAGTAATGTTATATAATAGTAGTAATGTTATATAATAGTAGTAATGTTATATAATAGTAGTAGTGTTATATAATAGTAGTAGTGTTATATAATAGTAGTAGTGTTATATAATAGTAGTAATGTTATATAATAGTAGTAATGTTATATAATAGTAGTAATGTTATATAATAGTAGTAATGTTATATAATAGTAGTAATGTTATATAATAGTAGTAATGTTATATAATAGTAGTAGTGTTATATAATAGTAGTAATGTTATATAATAGTAGTAATGTTATATAATAGTAGTAATGTTATATAATAGTAGTAGTGTTATATAATAGTAGTAATGTTATATAATAGTAGTAGTGTTATATAATAGTAGTAATGTTATATAATAGTAGTAGTGTTATATAATAGTAGTAGTGTTATATAATAGTAGTAATGTTATATAATAGTAGTAATTTTACATATAGTAGTAGTATTATTATATAAGTATAAGTATTATAATAAGTAAGGACGGCTTCACTCAGTAGGACGGAGGTATCGTTACAAACGAACACATCCAGAGTTGGATGTGCAGACGGAGCCTGATCGAGATATCGAACGACAGGTCAGCCTAGCAGACGACGCCGCGGGATGACAAAGGTAAAGTTGTCCGAGGTAAGGCTATTTAGTATCTCGGAACTGTGTTGGCAATAAAAGAGGGCAGTGCGCATGCGCCAGGAGATAGTTTCTACAAGGAAAAAACACCAATGAGGGCGGGCGGGAGGGATCCTCGCCCGTCAACAGTCGAACATGCCCCCTATAGGTATTGCTAGAAAAAATCATGATTTCTCTCGTATATGAGTAGGTAGAAACCACGAAGTCACTGCAATACGTCTAGGAAGACATGCCGGCTAGGCGTGAATGTTAGCACTGTCCCGGAACGCCTACCTGTGTAGATATTACTTTATTTCTGTCTCCTGCTGGTCTGGTAGCTTTCCCGCGAATTCGTCTGCTTGGCGCGAGAGGTTAAGAGACATGCACACCGCGAATTACACATATTACACACATAAAAGAGACACTTATGAGCTAAAGCACAACACTTACCACATCTGCTATGTAGGAACGCAGTCTTGAAGCGTCGAAACAGCTCGATTATAGCTAAAATACACTTAAAATGCACAAATATGAACCACTAGCCATGTTGGATGACGTCAACTCACACATGTCCATTGCCAACTTCTGAATGTTGAAGACGGGTCTGTTCACATGGATAGTTGGCGTTGTTATCTCTGGCTCCTGAGGCGGTTCACGTCCTGTGAATATTGCGATACGTACGTGCTGTTTGTTACCGTAATCGATGTTGGGAAGGTTTTAGCAATGCAGGAAAGGTGTTAACATTTTGAATGTACACTGAGAATTCCAAAATCTAAAATAATAAAGGTATCTTTTAGGAAATTTAACGATATAATTAGAGTTTCGATTGAATTTTACGTGTAAATGTATGTGTTCTTACACGAAATGATTTAGTAATTATCACTTCTGTAAAAATGTTTTAAATATTTAAAGTGCTCTACGCAACAGTAATTTCAGATATTAAGTTGATTCTTCGTTAGGGGCTTACTACCGAGCTACTTTTAAAGTATATACATTTTAATTATTTGCAATAATCTTGTAGCATTTCCTCAAAAATATAGGCAGAACATTAATGGTATTGCTGTATAAGTATAAGTCTTAAATAACTCTAACTTGAAGCTGATTTTCTTATAATTTAGAAATTTATTTTTATTCTTATATATGGAAATGTAATACTAACGTGGTCCTCTGCACATGTTGAAACAGGTTATATCAAGAGGGTTTTGTTTGTGACGTATTAAACTGCATTGAAATTCACAATCTGACCTCAATCTTCAAGTAGACAACCAGTTTTAAAACATTTGACTATCACCTATTGTACTTTATATGCATATTTCCTTCTGGTTATTCATATTTTAGCTCTTGTACATGCAAATAGAACGTAATGTCAAAGACAGTCATCCAGACATGCAGTTTTAAGACATTTGACTATCACTAAAAGTACTCCCATATATCCTCGTAGTTATTGATTTTTATTTTCTTTATTAATCTCGTTATTTATTATTATACTATAAGTATAAGTGTTACATAGCAATGCAAGTTATACAAAGACTGTTATATAACAATACAACTTACACAACGACTGTTATATAACAATACAACTTATACTAGACCTTTATTGTCTCGTACTTACACACGTTTTGTTTGTTAAGGAGTTGCTGGTTCGTTTCTAATGTATTTTAATGTTAATTATAACTTCTCGGAGCGGTTATATAGTATGTTTTGTTTGTTAAGGAGTTGCTGGTTCGTTTCTAATGTATTTTAATGTTAGTTACAGCTTCTCGGAGCGGTTATATAGCACATTTTGTTTGTTAAGGAGTTGCTGGTTCGTTTCTAATGTATTTTAATGTTAATTACAACTTCTCGGAGCGGTTATATAGCATGTTTTGTTTGTTAAGGAGTTGCTGGTTCGTTTCTAATGTATTTTAATGTTAGTAACAACTTCTCGGAGCGGTTATATAGCACATTTTGTTTGTTAAGGAGTTGCTGGTTCGTTTCTAATGTATTTTAATGTTAGTTACAGCTTTTCGGAGCGGTTATATAGCACATTTTGTTTGTTAAGGAGTTGCTGGTTCGTTTCTAATGTATATTAATGTTAGTAACAACTTCTCGGAGCGGTTATATAGCACATTTTGTTTGTTAAGTAGTTGCTGGTTCGTTTCTAATGTATTTTATATAAGTATAAGTATTATTATATATAGTAGTAGTATTGTTATGTAGTAGTAGTATTGTTATATAGTAGTAGTAATGTTATATAATAGTAGTAATGTTATATAATAGTAGTAATGTTATATAATAGTAGTAATGTTATATAATAGTAGTAATGTTATATAATAGTAGTAATGTTATATAATAGTAGTAATGTTATATAATAGTAGTAATGTTATATAATAGTAGTAGTGTTATATAATAGTAGTATTGTTATGTAGTAGTAGTATTGTTATGTAGTAGTAGTAATGTTATATAATAGTAGTAATGTTATATAATAGTAGTAATGTTATATAATAGTAGTAATGTTATATAGTAGTAGTAATGTTATATAATAGTAGTAATGTTATATAATAGTAGTAGTGTTATATAATAGTAGTAATGTTATATAATAGTAGTAATGTTATATAATAGTAGTAATGTTATATAATAGTAGTAATGTTATATAATAGTAGTAATGTTATATAATAGTAGTAATGTTATATAATAGTAGTAATGTTATATAATAGTAGTAGTGTTATATAATAGCAGTAGTGTTATATAATAGTAGTAGTGTTATATAATAGTAGTAATGTTATATAATAGTAGTAATGTTATATAATAGTAGTAATGTTATATAATAGTAGTAATGTTATATAATAGTAGTAATGTTATATAATAGTAGTAGTGTTATATAATAGTAGTAATGTTATATAATAGTAGTAATGTTATATAATAGTAGTAGTGTTATATAATAGTAGTAATGTTATATAATAGTAGTAATGTTATATAATAGTAGTAGTGTTATATAATAGTAGTAATGTTATATAATAGTAGTAATGTTATATAATAGTAGTAGTGTTATATAATAGTAGTAATGTTATATAATAGTAGTAATGTTATATAATAGTAGTAATGTTATATAATAGTAGTAGTGTTATATAATAGTAGTAGTGTTATATAATAGTAGTAATGTTATATAATAGTAGTAATGTTATATAATAGTAGTAATGTTATATAATAGTAGTAATGTTATATAATAGTAGTAATGTTATATAATAGTAGTAATGTTATATAATAGTAGTAATGTTATATAATAGTAGTAATGTTATATAATAGTAGTAATGTTATATAATAGTAGTAGTGTTATATAATAGTAGTAATGTTATATAATAGTAGTAATGTTATATAATAGTAGTAGTGTTATATAATAGTAGTAATGTTATATAATAGTAGTAATGTTATATAATAGTAGTAGTGTTATATAATAGTAGTAATGTTATATAATAGTAGTAATGTTATATAATAGTAGTAGTGTTATATAATAGTAGTAATGTTATATAATAGTAGTAATGTTATATAATAGTAGTAATGTTATATAATAGTAGTAGTGTTATATAATAGTAGTAGTGTTATATAATAGTAGTAATGTTATATAATAGTAGTAATGTTATATAATAGTAGTAATGTTATATAATAGTAGTAATGTTATATAATAGTAGTAATGTTATATAATAGTAGTAATGTTATATAATAGTAGTAATGTTATATAATAGTAGTAATGTTATATAATAGTAGTAATGTTATATAATAGTAGTAGTGTTATATAATAGTAGTAATGTTATATAATAGTAGTAATGTTATATAATAGTAGTAGTGTTATATAATAGTAGTAATGTTATATAATAGTAGTAATGTTATATAATAGTAGTAGTGTTATATAATAGTAGTAATGTTATATAATAGTAGTAATGTTATATAATAGTAGTAATGTTATATAATAGTAGTAGTGTTATATAATAGTAGTAGTGTTATATAATAGTAGTAATGTTATATAATAGTAGTAATGTTATATAATAGTAGTAATGTTATATAATAGTAGTAATGTTATATAATAGTAGTAATGTTATATAATAGTAGTAATGTTATATAATAGTAGTAATGTTATATAATAGTAGTAATGTTATATAATAGTAGTAATGTTATATAATAGTAGTAGTGTTATATAATAGTAGTAATGTTATATAATAGTAGTAATGTTATATAATAGTAGTAGTGTTATATAATAGTAGTAATGTTATATAATAGTAGTAATGTTATATAATAGTAGTAATGTTATATAATAGTAGTAATGTTATATAATAGTAGTAATGTTATATAATAGTAGTAGTGTTATATAATAGTAGTAATGTTATATAATAGTAGTAATGTTATATAATAGTAGTAGTGTTATATAATAGTAGTAATGTTATATAATAGTAGTAGTGTTATATAATAGTAGTAGTGTTATATAATAGTAGTAATGTTATATAATAGTAGTAATGTTATATAATAGTAGTAATGTTATATAATAGTAGTAATGTTATATAATAGTAGTAGTGTTATATAATAGTAGTAATGTTATATAATAGTAGTAATGTTATATAATAGTAGTAATGTTATATAATAGTAGTAATGTTATATAATAGTAGTAATGTTATATAATAGTAGTAATGTTATATAATAGTAGTAATGTTATATAATAGTAGTAATGTTATATAATAGTAGTAATGTTATATAATAGTAGTAATGTTATATAATAGTAGTAGTGTTATATAATAGTAGTAGTGTTATATAATAGTAGTAGTGTTATATAATAGTAGTAATGTTATATAATAGTAGTAATGTTATATAATAGTAGTAATGTTATATAATAGTAGTAATGTTATATAATAGTAGTAATGTTATATAATAGTAGTAATGTTATATAATAGTAGTAGTGTTATATAATAGTAGTAATGTTATATAATAGTAGTAATGTTATATAATAGTAGTAATGTTATATAATAGTAGTAGTGTTATATAATAGTAGTAATGTTATATAATAGTAGTAGTGTTATATAATAGTAGTAATGTTATATAATAGTAGTAGTGTTATATAATAGTAGTAGTGTTATATAATAGTAGTAATGTTATATAATAGTAGTAATTTTACATATAGTAGTAGTATTATTATATAAGTATAAGTATTATAATAAGTAAGGACGGCTTCACTCAGTAGGACGGAGGTATCGTTACAAACGAACACATCCAGAGTTGGATGTGCAGACGGAGCCTGATCGAGATATCGAACGACAGGTCAGCCTAGCAGACGACGCCGCGGGATGACAAAGGTAAAGTTGTCCGAGGTAAGGCTATTTAGTATCTCGGAACTGTGTTGGCAATAAAAGAGGGCAGTGCGCATGCGCCAGGAGATAGTTTCTACAAGGAAAAAACACCAATGAGGGCGGGCGGGAGGGATCCTCGCCCGTCAACAGTCGAACATGCCCCCTATAGGTATTGCTAGAAAAAATCATGATTTCTCTCGTATATGAGTAGGTAGAAACCACGAAGTCACTGCAATACGTCTAGGAAGACATGCCGGCTAGGCGTGAATGTTAGCACTGTCCCGGAACGCCTACCTGTGTAGATATTACTTTATTTCTGTCTCCTGCTGGTCTGGTAGCTTTCCCGCGAATTCGTCTGCTTGGCGCGAGAGGTTAAGAGACATGCACACCGCGAATTACACATATTACACACATAAAAGAGACACTTATGAGCTAAAGCACAACACTTACCACATCTGCTATGTAGGAACGCAGTCTTGAAGCGTCGAAACAGCTCGATTATAGCTAAAATACACTTAAAATGCACAAATATGAACCACTAGCCATGTTGGATGACGTCAACTCACACATGTCCATTGCCAACTTCTGAATGTTGAAGACGGGTCTGTTCACATGGATAGTTGGCGTTGTTATCTCTGGCTCCTGAGGCGGTTCACGTCCTGTGAATATTGCGATACGTACGTGCTGTTTGTTACCGTAATCGATGTTGGGAAGGTTTTAGCAATGCAGGAAAGGTGTTAACATTTTGAATGTACACTGAGAATTCCAAAATCTAAAATAATAAAGGTATCTTTTAGGAAATTTAACGATATAATTAGAGTTTCGATTGAATTTTACGTGTAAATGTATGTGTTCTTACACGAAATGATTTAGTAATTATCACTTCTGTAAAAATGTTTTAAATATTTAAAGTGCTCTACGCAACAGTAATTTCAGATATTAAGTTGATTCTTCGTTAGGGGCTTACTACCGAGCTACTTTTAAAGTATATACATTTTAATTATTTGCAATAATCTTGTAGCATTTCCTCAAAAATATAGGCAGAACATTAATGGTATTGCTGTATAAGTATAAGTCTTAAATAACTCTAACTTGAAGCTGATTTTCTTATAATTTAGAAATTTATTTTTATTCTTATATATGGAAATGTAATACTAACGTGGTCCTCTGCACATGTTGAAACAGGTTATATCAAGAGGGTTTTGTTTGTGACGTATTAAACTGCATTGAAATTCACAATCTGACCTCAATCTTCAAGTAGACAACCAGTTTTAAAACATTTGACTATCACCTATTGTACTTTATATGCATATTTCCTTCTGGTTATTCATATTTTAGCTCTTGTACATGCAAATAGAACGTAATGTCAAAGACAGTCATCCAGACATGCAGTTTTAAGACATTTGACTATCACTAAAAGTACTCCCATATATCCTCGTAGTTATTGATTTTATTTTCTTTATTAATCTCGTTATTTATTATTATACTATAAGTATAAGTGTTACATAGCAATGCAAGTTATACAAAGACTGTTATATAACAATACAACTTACACAACGACTGTTATATAACAATACAACTTATACTAGACCTTTATTGTCTCGTACTTACACACGTTTTGTTTGTTAAGGAGTTGCTGGTTCGTTTCTAATGTATTTTAATGTTAATTATAACTTCTCGGAGCGGTTATATAGTATGTTTTGTTTGTTAAGGAGTTGCTGGTTCGTTTCTAATGTATTTTAATGTTAGTTACAGCTTCTCGGAGCGGTTATATAGCACATTTTGTTTGTTAAGGAGTTGCTGGTTCGTTTCTAATGTATTTTAATGTTAATTACAACTTCTCGGAGCGGTTATATAGCATGTTTTGTTTGTTAAGGAGTTGCTGGTTCGTTTCTAATGTATTTTAATGTTAGTAACAACTTCTCGGAGCGGTTATATAGCACATTTTGTTTGTTAAGGAGTTGCTGGTTCGTTTCTAATGTATTTTAATGTTAGTTACAGCTTTTCGGAGCGGTTATATAGCACATTTTGTTTGTTAAGGAGTTGCTGGTTCGTTTCTAATGTATATTAATGTTAGTAACAACTTCTCGGAGCGGTTATATAGCACATTTTGTTTGTTAAGTAGTTGCTGGTTCGTTTCTAATGTATTTTATATAAGTATAAGTATTATTATATATAGTAGTAGTATTGTTATGTAGTAGTAGTATTGTTATATAGTAGTAGTAATGTTATATAATAGTAGTAATGTTATATAATAGTAGTAATGTTATATAATAGTAGTAATGTTATATAATAGTAGTAATGTTATATAATAGTAGTAATGTTATATAATAGTAGTAATGTTATATAATAGTAGTAATGTTATATAATAGTAGTAGTGTTATATAATAGTAGTATTGTTATGTAGTAGTAGTATTGTTATGTAGTAGTAGTAATGTTATATAATAGTAGTAATGTTATATAATAGTAGTAATGTTATATAATAGTAGTAATGTTATATAGTAGTAGTAATGTTATATAATAGTAGTAGTAATGTTATATAATAGTAGTAATGTTATATAATAGTAGTAATGTTATATAGTAGTAGTAATGTTATATAATAGTAGTAATGTTATATAATAGTAGTAATGTTATATAATAGTAGTAATGTTATATAATAGTAGTAATGTTATATAATAGTAGTAATGTTATATAATAGTAGTAATGTTATATAATAGTAGTAATGTTATATAATAGTAGTAATGTTATATAATAGTAGTAATGTTATATAATAGTAGTAGTGTTATATAATAGTAGTAATGTTATATAATAGTAGTAATGTTATATAATAGTAGTAATGTTATATAATAGTAGTAATGTTATATAATAGTAGTAATGTTATATAATAGTAGTAATGTTATATAATAGTAGTAATGTTATATAATAGTAGTAGTGTTATATAATAGCAGTAGTGTTATATAATAGTAGTAGTGTTATATAATAGTAGTAATGTTATATAATAGTAGTAATGTTATATAATAGTAGTAATGTTATATAATAGTAGTAATGTTATATAATAGTAGTAATGTTATATAATAGTAGTAATGTTATATAATAGTAGTAATGTTATATAATAGTAGTAATGTTATATAATAGTAGTAGTGTTATATAATAGTAGTAATGTTATATAATAGTAGTAATGTTATATAATAGTAGTAGTGTTATATAATAGTAGTAATGTTATATAATAGTAGTAATGTTATATAATAGTAGTAGTGTTATATAATAGTAGTAATGTTATATAATAGTAGTAATGTTATATAATAGTAGTAGTGTTATATAATAGTAGTAATGTTATATAATAGTAGTAATGTTATATAATAGTAGTAATGTTATATAATAGTAGTAGTGTTATATAATAGTAGTAGTGTTATATAATAGTAGTAATGTTATATAATAGTAGTAATGTTATATAATAGTAGTAATGTTATATAATAGTAGTAATGTTATATAATAGTAGTAATGTTATATAATAGTAGTAATGTTATATAATAGTAGTAATGTTATATAATAGTAGTAATGTTATATAATAGTAGTAATGTTATATAATAGTAGTAGTGTTATATAATAGTAGTAATGTTATATAATAGTAGTAATGTTATATAATAGTAGTAGTGTTATATAATAGTAGTAATGTTATATAATAGTAGTAATGTTATATAATAGTAGTAATGTTATATAATAGTAGTAATGTTATATAATAGTAGTAATGTTATATAATAGTAGTAGTGTTATATAATAGTAGTAATGTTATATAATAGTAGTAATGTTATATAATAGTAGTAGTGTTATATAATAGTAGTAATGTTATATAATAGTAGTAGTGTTATATAATAGTAGTAGTGTTATATAATAGTAGTAATGTTATATAATAGTAGTAATGTTATATAATAGTAGTAATGTTATATAATAGTAGTAATGTTATATAATAGTAGTAGTGTTATATAATAGTAGTAATGTTATATAATAGTAGTAATGTTATATAATAGTAGTAATGTTATATAATAGTAGTAATGTTATATAATAGTAGTAATGTTATATAATAGTAGTAATGTTATATAATAGTAGTAATGTTATATAATAGTAGTAATGTTATATAATAGTAGTAATGTTATATAATAGTAGTAATGTTATATAATAGTAGTAGTGTTATATAATAGTAGTAGTGTTATATAATAGTAGTAGTGTTATATAATAGTAGTAATGTTATATAATAGTAGTAATGTTATATAATAGTAGTAATGTTATATAATAGTAGTAATGTTATATAATAGTAGTAATGTTATATAATAGTAGTAATGTTATATAATAGTAGTAGTGTTATATAATAGTAGTAATGTTATATAATAGTAGTAATGTTATATAATAGTAGTAATGTTATATAATAGTAGTAGTGTTATATAATAGTAGTAATGTTATATAATAGTAGTAGTGTTATATAATAGTAGTAATGTTATATAATAGTAGTAGTGTTATATAATAGTAGTAGTGTTATATAATAGTAGTAATGTTATATAATAGTAGTAATTTTACATATAGTAGTAGTATTATTATATAAGTATAAGTATTATAATAAGTAAGGACGGCTTCACTCAGTAGGACGGAGGTATCGTTACAAACGAACACATCCAGAGTTGGATGTGCAGACGGAGCCTGATCGAGATATCGAACGACAGGTCAGCCTAGCAGACGACGCCGCGGGATGACAAAGGTAAAGTTGTCCGAGGTAAGGCTATTTAGTATCTCGGAACTGTGTTGGCAATAAAAGAGGGCAGTGCGCATGCGCCAGGAGATAGTTTCTACAAGGAAAAAACACCAATGAGGGCGGGCGGGAGGGATCCTCGCCCGTCAACAGTCGAACATGCCCCCTATAGGTATTGCTAGAAAAAATCATGATTTCTCTCGTATATGAGTAGGTAGAAACCACGAAGTCACTGCAATACGTCTAGGAAGACATGCCGGCTAGGCGTGAATGTTAGCACTGTCCCGGAACGCCTACCTGTGTAGATATTACTTTATTTCTGTCTCCTGCTGGTCTGGTAGCTTTCCCGCGAATTCGTCTGCTTGGCGCGAGAGGTTAAGAGACATGCACACCGCGAATTACACATATTACACACATAAAAGAGACACTTATGAGCTAAAGCACAACACTTACCACATCTGCTATGTAGGAACGCAGTCTTGAAGCGTCGAAACAGCTCGATTATAGCTAAAATACACTTAAAATGCACAAATATGAACCACTAGCCATGTTGGATGACGTCAACTCACACATGTCCATTGCCAACTTCTGAATGTTGAAGACGGGTCTGTTCACATGGATAGTTGGCGTTGTTATCTCTGGCTCCTGAGGCGGTTCACGTCCTGTGAATATTGCGATACGTACGTGCTGTTTGTTACCGTAATCGATGTTGGGAAGGTTTTAGCAATGCAGGAAAGGTGTTAACATTTTGAATGTACACTGAGAATTCCAAAATCTAAAATAATAAAGGTATCTTTTAGGAAATTTAACGATATAATTAGAGTTTCGATTGAATTTTACGTGTAAATGTATGTGTTCTTACACGAAATGATTTAGTAATTATCACTTCTGTAAAAATGTTTTAAATATTTAAAGTGCTCTACGCAACAGTAATTTCAGATATTAAGTTGATTCTTCGTTAGGGGCTTACTACCGAGCTACTTTTAAAGTATATACATTTTAATTATTTGCAATAATCTTGTAGCATTTCCTCAAAAATATAGGCAGAACATTAATGGTATTGCTGTATAAGTATAAGTCTTAAATAACTCTAACTTGAAGCTGATTTTCTTATAATTTAGAAATTTATTTTTATTCTTATATATGGAAATGTAATACTAACGTGGTCCTCTGCACATGTTGAAACAGGTTATATCAAGAGGGTTTTGTTTGTGACGTATTAAACTGCATTGAAATTCACAATCTGACCTCAATCTTCAAGTAGACAACCAGTTTTAAAACATTTGACTATCACCTATTGTACTTTATATGCATATTTCCTTCTGGTTATTCATATTTTAGCTCTTGTACATGCAAATAGAACGTAATGTCAAAGACAGTCATCCAGACATGCAGTTTTAAGACATTTGACTATCACTAAAAGTACTCCCATATATCCTCGTAGTTATTGATTTTTATTTTCTTTATTAATCTCGTTATTTATTATTATACTATAAGTATAAGTGTTACATAGCAATGCAAGTTATACAAAGACTGTTATATAACAATACAACTTACACAACGACTGTTATATAACAATACAACTTATACTAGACCTTTATTGTCTCGTACTTACACACGTTTTGTTTGTTAAGGAGTTGCTGGTTCGTTTCTAATGTATTTTAATGTTAATTATAACTTCTCGGAGCGGTTATATAGTATGTTTTGTTTGTTAAGGAGTTGCTGGTTCGTTTCTAATGTATTTTAATGTTAGTTACAGCTTCTCGGAGCGGTTATATAGCACATTTTGTTTGTTAAGGAGTTGCTGGTTCGTTTCTAATGTATTTTAATGTTAATTACAACTTCTCGGAGCGGTTATATAGCATGTTTTGTTTGTTAAGGAGTTGCTGGTTCGTTTCTAATGTATTTTAATGTTAGTAACAACTTCTCGGAGCGGTTATATAGCACATTTTGTTTGTTAAGGAGTTGCTGGTTCGTTTCTAATGTATTTTAATGTTAGTTACAGCTTTTCGGAGCGGTTATATAGCACATTTTGTTTGTTAAGGAGTTGCTGGTTCGTTTCTAATGTATATTAATGTTAGTAACAACTTCTCGGAGCGGTTATATAGCACATTTTGTTTGTTAAGTAGTTGCTGGTTCGTTTCTAATGTATTTTATATAAGTATAAGTATTATTATATATAGTAGTAGTATTGTTATGTAGTAGTAGTATTGTTATATAGTAGTAGTAATGTTATATAATAGTAGTAATGTTATATAATAGTAGTAATGTTATATAATAGTAGTAATGTTATATAATAGTAGTAATGTTATATAATAGTAGTAATGTTATATAATAGTAGTAATGTTATATAATAGTAGTAATGTTATATAATAGTAGTAGTGTTATATAATAGTAGTATTGTTATGTAGTAGTAGTATTGTTATGTAGTAGTAGTAATGTTATATAATAGTAGTAATGTTATATAATAGTAGTAATGTTATATAATAGTAGTAATGTTATATAGTAGTAGTAATGTTATATAATAGTAGTAATGTTATATAATAGTAGTAGTGTTATATAATAGTAGTAATGTTATATAATAGTAGTAATGTTATATAATAGTAGTAATGTTATATAATAGTAGTAATGTTATATAATAGTAGTAATGTTATATAATAGTAGTAATGTTATATAATAGTAGTAATGTTATATAATAGTAGTAGTGTTATATAATAGCAGTAGTGTTATATAATAGTAGTAGTGTTATATAATAGTAGTAATGTTATATAATAGTAGTAATGTTATATAATAGTAGTAATGTTATATAATAGTAGTAATGTTATATAATAGTAGTAATGTTATATAATAGTAGTAATGTTATATAATAGTAGTAATGTTATATAATAGTAGTAATGTTATATAATAGTAGTAGTGTTATATAATAGTAGTAATGTTATATAATAGTAGTAATGTTATATAATAGTAGTAGTGTTATATAATAGTAGTAATGTTATATAATAGTAGTAATGTTATATAATAGTAGTAGTGTTATATAATAGTAGTAATGTTATATAATAGTAGTAATGTTATATAATAGTAGTAGTGTTATATAATAGTAGTAATGTTATATAATAGTAGTAATGTTATATAATAGTAGTAATGTTATATAATAGTAGTAGTGTTATATAATAGTAGTAGTGTTATATAATAGTAGTAATGTTATATAATAGTAGTAATGTTATATAATAGTAGTAATGTTATATAATAGTAGTAATGTTATATAATAGTAGTAATGTTATATAATAGTAGTAATGTTATATAATAGTAGTAATGTTATATAATAGTAGTAATGTTATATAATAGTAGTAATGTTATATAATAGTAGTAGTGTTATATAATAGTAGTAATGTTATATAATAGTAGTAATGTTATATAATAGTAGTAGTGTTATATAATAGTAGTAATGTTATATAATAGTAGTAATGTTATATAATAGTAGTAATGTTATATAATAGTAGTAATGTTATATAATAGTAGTAATGTTATATAATAGTAGTAGTGTTATATAATAGTAGTAATGTTATATAATAGTAGTAATGTTATATAATAGTAGTAGTGTTATATAATAGTAGTAATGTTATATAATAGTAGTAGTGTTATATAATAGTAGTAGTGTTATATAATAGTAGTAATGTTATATAATAGTAGTAATGTTATATAATAGTAGTAATGTTATATAATAGTAGTAATGTTATATAATAGTAGTAGTGTTATATAATAGTAGTAATGTTATATAATAGTAGTAATGTTATATAATAGTAGTAATGTTATATAATAGTAGTAATGTTATATAATAGTAGTAATGTTATATAATAGTAGTAATGTTATATAATAGTAGTAATGTTATATAATAGTAGTAATGTTATATAATAGTAGTAATGTTATATAATAGTAGTAATGTTATATAATAGTAGTAGTGTTATATAATAGTAGTAGTGTTATATAATAGTAGTAGTGTTATATAATAGTAGTAATGTTATATAATAGTAGTAATGTTATATAATAGTAGTAATGTTATATAATAGTAGTAATGTTATATAATAGTAGTAATGTTATATAATAGTAGTAATGTTATATAATAGTAGTAGTGTTATATAATAGTAGTAATGTTATATAATAGTAGTAATGTTATATAATAGTAGTAATGTTATATAATAGTAGTAGTGTTATATAATAGTAGTAATGTTATATAATAGTAGTAGTGTTATATAATAGTAGTAATGTTATATAATAGTAGTAGTGTTATATAATAGTAGTAGTGTTATATAATAGTAGTAATGTTATATAATAGTAGTAATTTTACATATAGTAGTAGTATTATTATATAAGTATAAGTATTATAATAAGTAAGGACGGCTTCACTCAGTAGGACGGAGGTATCGTTACAAACGAACACATCCAGAGTTGGATGTGCAGACGGAGCCTGATCGAGATATCGAACGACAGGTCAGCCTAGCAGACGACGCCGCGGGATGACAAAGGTAAAGTTGTCCGAGGTAAGGCTATTTAGTATCTCGGAACTGTGTTGGCAATAAAAGAGGGCAGTGCGCATGCGCCAGGAGATAGTTTCTACAAGGAAAAAACACCAATGAGGGCGGGCGGGAGGGATCCTCGCCCGTCAACAGTCGAACATGCCCCCTATAGGTATTGCTAGAAAAAATCATGATTTCTCTCGTATATGAGTAGGTAGAAACCACGAAGTCACTGCAATACGTCTAGGAAGACATGCCGGCTAGGCGTGAATGTTAGCACTGTCCCGGAACGCCTACCTGTGTAGATATTACTTTATTTCTGTCTCCTGCTGGTCTGGTAGCTTTCCCGCGAATTCGTCTGCTTGGCGCGAGAGGTTAAGAGACATGCACACCGCGAATTACACATATTACACACATAAAAGAGACACTTATGAGCTAAAGCACAACACTTACCACATCTGCTATGTAGGAACGCAGTCTTGAAGCGTCGAAACAGCTCGATTATAGCTAAAATACACTTAAAATGCACAAATATGAACCACTAGCCATGTTGGATGACGTCAACTCACACATGTCCATTGCCAACTTCTGAATGTTGAAGACGGGTCTGTTCACATGGATAGTTGGCGTTGTTATCTCTGGCTCCTGAGGCGGTTCACGTCCTGTGAATATTGCGATACGTACGTGCTGTTTGTTACCGTAATCGATGTTGGGAAGGTTTTAGCAATGCAGGAAAGGTGTTAACATTTTGAATGTACACTGAGAATTCCAAAATCTAAAATAATAAAGGTATCTTTTAGGAAATTTAACGATATAATTAGAGTTTCGATTGAATTTTACGTGTAAATGTATGTGTTCTTACACGAAATGATTTAGTAATTATCACTTCTGTAAAAATGTTTTAAATATTTAAAGTGCTCTACGCAACAGTAATTTCAGATATTAAGTTGATTCTTCGTTAGGGGCTTACTACCGAGCTACTTTTAAAGTATATACATTTTAATTATTTGCAATAATCTTGTAGCATTTCCTCAAAAATATAGGCAGAACATTAATGGTATTGCTGTATAAGTATAAGTCTTAAATAACTCTAACTTGAAGCTGATTTTCTTATAATTTAGAAATTTATTTTTATTCTTATATATGGAAATGTAATACTAACGTGGTCCTCTGCACATGTTGAAACAGGTTATATCAAGAGGGTTTTGTTTGTGACGTATTAAACTGCATTGAAATTCACAATCTGACCTCAATCTTCAAGTAGACAACCAGTTTTAAAACATTTGACTATCACCTATTGTACTTTATATGCATATTTCCTTCTGGTTATTCATATTTTAGCTCTTGTACATGCAAATAGAACGTAATGTCAAAGACAGTCATCCAGACATGCAGTTTTAAGACATTTGACTATCACTAAAAGTACTCCCATATATCCTCGTAGTTATTGATTTTTATTTTCTTTATTAATCTCGTTATTTATTATTATACTATAAGTATAAGTGTTACATAGCAATGCAAGTTATACAAAGACTGTTATATAACAATACAACTTACACAACGACTGTTATATAACAATACAACTTATACTAGACCTTTATTGTCTCGTACTTACACACGTTTTGTTTGTTAAGGAGTTGCTGGTTCGTTTCTAATGTATTTTAATGTTAATTATAACTTCTCGGAGCGGTTATATAGTATGTTTTGTTTGTTAAGGAGTTGCTGGTTCGTTTCTAATGTATTTTAATGTTAGTTACAGCTTCTCGGAGCGGTTATATAGCACATTTTGTTTGTTAAGGAGTTGCTGGTTCGTTTCTAATGTATTTTAATGTTAATTACAACTTCTCGGAGCGGTTATATAGCATGTTTTGTTTGTTAAGGAGTTGCTGGTTCGTTTCTAATGTATTTTAATGTTAGTAACAACTTCTCGGAGCGGTTATATAGCACATTTTGTTTGTTAAGGAGTTGCTGGTTCGTTTCTAATGTATTTTAATGTTAGTTACAGCTTTTCGGAGCGGTTATATAGCACATTTTGTTTGTTAAGGAGTTGCTGGTTCGTTTCTAATGTATATTAATGTTAGTAACAACTTCTCGGAGCGGTTATATAGCACATTTTGTTTGTTAAGTAGTTGCTGGTTCGTTTCTAATGTATTTTATATAAGTATAAGTATTATTATATATAGTAGTAGTATTGTTATGTAGTAGTAGTATTGTTATATAGTAGTAGTAATGTTATATAATAGTAGTAATGTTATATAATAGTAGTAGTGTTATATAATAGTAGTAGTGTTATATAATAGTAGTAATGTTATATAATAGTAGTAATGTTATATAATAGTAGTAGTGTTATATAATAGTAGTAATGTTATATAATAGTAGTAATGTTATATAATAGTAGTAGTGTTATATAATAGTAGTAATGTTATATAATAGTAGTAATGTTATATAATAGTAGTAGTGTTATATAATAGTAGTAATGTTATATAATAGTAGTAATGTTATATAATAGTAGTAATGTTATATAATAGTAGTAGTGTTATATAATAGTAGTAGTGTTATATAATAGTAGTAATGTTATATAATAGTAGTAATGTTATATAATAGTAGTAATGTTATATAATAGTAGTAATGTTATATAATAGTAGTAATGTTATATAATAGTAGTAATGTTATATAATAGTAGTAATGTTATATAATAGTAGTAATGTTATATAATAGTAGTAATGTTATATAATAGTAGTAGTGTTATATAATAGTAGTAATGTTATATAATAGTAGTAATGTTATATAATAGTAGTAGTGTTATATAATAGTAGTAATGTTATATAATAGTAGTAATGTTATATAATAGTAGTAATGTTATATAATAGTAGTAATGTTATATAATAGTAGTAATGTTATATAATAGTAGTAGTGTTATATAATAGTAGTAATGTTATATAATAGTAGTAATGTTATATAATAGTAGTAGTGTTATATAATAGTAGTAATGTTATATAATAGTAGTAGTGTTATATAATAGTAGTAGTGTTATATAATAGTAGTAATGTTATATAATAGTAGTAATGTTATATAATAGTAGTAATGTTATATAATAGTAGTAATGTTATATAATAGTAGTAGTGTTATATAATAGTAGTAATGTTATATAATAGTAGTAATGTTATATAATAGTAGTAATGTTATATAATAGTAGTAATGTTATATAATAGTAGTAATGTTATATAATAGTAGTAATGTTATATAATAGTAGTAATGTTATATAATAGTAGTAATGTTATATAATAGTAGTAATGTTATATAATAGTAGTAATGTTATATAATAGTAGTAGTGTTATATAATAGTAGTAGTGTTATATAATAGTAGTAGTGTTATATAATAGTAGTAATGTTATATAATAGTAGTAATGTTATATAATAGTAGTAATGTTATATAATAGTAGTAATGTTATATAATAGTAGTAATGTTATATAATAGTAGTAATGTTATATAATAGTAGTAGTGTTATATAATAGTAGTAATGTTATATAATAGTAGTAATGTTATATAATAGTAGTAATGTTATATAATAGTAGTAGTGTTATATAATAGTAGTAATGTTATATAATAGTAGTAGTGTTATATAATAGTAGTAATGTTATATAATAGTAGTAGTGTTATATAATAGTAGTAGTGTTATATAATAGTAGTAATGTTATATAATAGTAGTAATTTTACATATAGTAGTAGTATTATTATATAAGTATAAGTATTATAATAAGTAAGGACGGCTTCACTCAGTAGGACGGAGGTATCGTTACAAACGAACACATCCAGAGTTGGATGTGCAGACGGAGCCTGATCGAGATATCGAACGACAGGTCAGCCTAGCAGACGACGCCGCGGGATGACAAAGGTAAAGTTGTCCGAGGTAAGGCTATTTAGTATCTCGGAACTGTGTTGGCAATAAAAGAGGGCAGTGCGCATGCGCCAGGAGATAGTTTCTACAAGGAAAAAACACCAATGAGGGCGGGCGGGAGGGATCCTCGCCCGTCAACAGTCGAACATGCCCCCTATAGGTATTGCTAGAAAAAATCATGATTTCTCTCGTATATGAGTAGGTAGAAACCACGAAGTCACTGCAATACGTCTAGGAAGACATGCCGGCTAGGCGTGAATGTTAGCACTGTCCCGGAACGCCTACCTGTGTAGATATTACTTTATTTCTGTCTCCTGCTGGTCTGGTAGCTTTCCCGCGAATTCGTCTGCTTGGCGCGAGAGGTTAAGAGACATGCACACCGCGAATTACACATATTACACACATAAAAGAGACACTTATGAGCTAAAGCACAACACTTACCACATCTGCTATGTAGGAACGCAGTCTTGAAGCGTCGAAACAGCTCGATTATAGCTAAAATACACTTAAAATGCACAAATATGAACCACTAGCCATGTTGGATGACGTCAACTCACACATGTCCATTGCCAACTTCTGAATGTTGAAGACGGGTCTGTTCACATGGATAGTTGGCGTTGTTATCTCTGGCTCCTGAGGCGTGCGATACGTACGTGCTGTTTGTTACCGTAATCGATGTTGGGAAGGTTTTAGCAATGCAGGAAAGGTGTTAACATTTTGAATGTACACTGAGAATTCCAAAATCTAAAATAATAAAGGTATCTTTTAGGAAATTTAACGATATAATTAGAGTTTCGATTGAATTTTACGTGTAAATGTATGTGTTCTTACACGAAATGATTTAGTAATTATCACTTCTGTAAAAATGTTTTAAATATTTAAAGTGCTCTACGCAACAGTAATTTCAGATATTAAGTTGATTCTTCGTTAGGGGCTTACTACCGAGCTACTTTTAAAGTATATACATTTTAATTATTTGCAATAATCTTGTAGCATTTCCTCAAAAATATAGGCAGAACATTAATGGTATTGCTGTATAAGTATAAGTCTTAAATAACTCTAACTTGAAGCTGATTTTCTTATAATTTAGAAATTTATTTTTATTCTTATATATGGAAATGTAATACTAACGTGGTCCTCTGCACATGTTGAAACAGGTTATATCAAGAGGGTTTTGTTTGTGACGTATTAAACTGCATTGAAATTCACAATCTGACCTCAATCTTCAAGTAGACAACCAGTTTTAAAACATTTGACTATCACCTATTGTACTTTATATGCATATTTCCTTCTGGTTATTCATATTTTAGCTCTTGTACATGCAAATAGAACGTAATGTCAAAGACAGTCATCCAGACATGCAGTTTTAAGACATTTGACTATCACTAAAAGTACTCCCATATATCCTCGTAGTTATTGATTTTTATTTTCTTTATTAATCTCGTTATTTATTATTATACTATAAGTATAAGTGTTACATAGCAATGCAAGTTATACAAAGACTGTTATATAACAATACAACTTACACAACGACTGTTATATAACAATACAACTTATACTAGACCTTTATTGTCTCGTACTTACACACGTTTTGTTTGTTAAGGAGTTGCTGGTTCGTTTCTAATGTATTTTAATGTTAATTATAACTTCTCGGAGCGGTTATATAGTATGTTTTGTTTGTTAAGGAGTTGCTGGTTCGTTTCTAATGTATTTTAATGTTAGTTACAGCTTCTCGGAGCGGTTATATAGCACATTTTGTTTGTTAAGGAGTTGCTGGTTCGTTTCTAATGTATTTTAATGTTAATTACAACTTCTCGGAGCGGTTATATAGCATGTTTTGTTTGTTAAGGAGTTGCTGGTTCGTTTCTAATGTATTTTAATGTTAGTAACAACTTCTCGGAGCGGTTATATAGCACATTTTGTTTGTTAAGGAGTTGCTGGTTCGTTTCTAATGTATTTTAATGTTAGTTACAGCTTTTCGGAGCGGTTATATAGCACATTTTGTTTGTTAAGGAGTTGCTGGTTCGTTTCTAATGTATTTTAATGTTAATTACACCTTCTCGGAGCGGTTATATAGCACATTTTGTTTGTTAAGGAGTTGCTGGTTCGTTTCTAATGTATTTTAATGTTAGTTACAGCTTCTCGGAGCGGTTATATAGCACATTTTGTTTGTTAAGGAGTTGCTGGTTCGTTTCTAATGTATTTTAATGTTAGTTACAGCTTCTCGGAGCGGTTATATAGCACATTTTGTTTGTTAAGGAGTTGCTGGTTCGTTTCTAATGTATTTTAATGTTAGTTACAGCTTCTCGGAGCGGTTATATAGCACATTTTGTTTGTTAAGGAGTTGCTGGTTCGTTTCTAATGTATTTTAATGTTAGTTACAACTTCTCGGAGCGGTTATATAGCACATTTTGTTTGTTAAGGAGTTGCTGGTTCGTTTCTAATGTATTTTAATGTTAATTACAGCTTCTAGGAGCGGTTATATAGCACATTTTGTTTGTTAAGGAGTTGCTGGTTCGTTTCTAATGTATTTTATATAAGTATAAGTATTATTATATATAGTAGTTGTATTGTTATATAAGTATAAGTATTATTATATATAGTAGTAGTGTTATATAATAGTAGTAGTGTTATATAATAGTAGTAGTGTTATATAATAGTAGTAGTGTTATATAATAGTAGTAATGTTATATAATAGTAGTAATGTTATATAATAGTAGTAATGTTATATAATAGTAGTAGTGTTATATAATAGTAGTAATGTTATATAATAGTAGTAGTGTTATATAATAGTAGTAATGTTATATAATAGTAGTAATGTTATATAATAGTAGTAATGTTATATAATAGTAGTAGTGTTATATAATAGTAGTAATGTTATATAATAGTAGTAATGTTATATAATAGTAGTAATGTTATATAATAGTAGTAGTGTTATATAATAGTAGTAATGTTATATAATAGTAGTAATGTTATATAATAGTAGTAATGTTATATAATAGTAGTAATGTTATATAATAGTAGTAGTGTTATATAATAGTAGTAATGTTATATAATAGTAGTAAAGTTATATAATAGTAGTAATGTTATATAATAGTAGTAATGTTATATAATAGTAGTAATGTTATATAATAGTAGTAATGTTATATAATAGTAGTAATGTTATATAATAGTAGTAGTGTTATATAATAGTAGTAATGTTATATAATAGTAGTAGTGTTATATAATAGTAGTAGTGTTATATAATAGTAGTAATGTTATATAATAGTAGTAATGTTATATAATAGTAGTAGTGTTATATAATAGTAGTAGTGTTATATAATAGTAGTAATGTTATATAATAGTAGTAATGTTATATAATAGTAGTAGTGTTATATAATAGTAGTAATGTTATATAATAGTAGTAATGTTATATAATAGTAGTAATGTTATATAATAGTAGTAGTGTTATATAATAGTAGTAATGTTATATAATAGTAGTAGTGTTATATAATAGTAGTAATGTTATATAATAGTAGTAGTGTTATATAATAGTAGTAATGTTATATAATAGTAGTAATGTTATATAATAGTAGTAGTGTTATATAATAGTAGTAATGTTATATAATAGTAGTAATGTTATATAATAGTAGTAATGTTATATAATAGTAGTAATGTTATATAATAGTAGTAGTGTTATATAATAGTAGTAATGTTATATAATAGTAGTAGTGTTATATAATAGTAGTAATGTTATATAATAGTAGTAATGTTATATAATAGTAGTAGTGTTATATAATAGTAGTAATGTTATATAATAGTAGTAATGTTATATAATAGTAGTAATGTTATATAATAGTAGTAATGTTATATAATAGTAGTAGTGTTATATAATAGTAGTAGTGTTATATAATAGTAGTAATGTTATATAATAGTAGTAATGTTATATAATAGTAGTAATGTTATATAATAGTAGTAATGTTATATAATAGTAGTAATGTTATATAATAGTAGTAATGTTATATAATAGTAGTAATGTTATATAATAGTAGTAATGTTATATAATAGTAGTAATGTTATATAATAGTAGTAATGTTATATAATAGTAGTAATTTTACATATAGTAGTAGTATTATTATATAAGTATAAGTATTATAATAAGTAAGGACGGCTTCACTCAGTAGGACGGAGGTATCGTTACAAACGAACACATCCAGAGTTGGATGTGCAGACGGAGCCTGATCGAGATATCGAACGACAGGTCAGCCTAGCAGACGACGCCGCGGGATGACAAAGGTAAAGTTGTCCGAGGTAAGGCTATTTAGTATCTCGGAACTGTGTTGGCAATAAAAGAGGGCAGTGCGCATGCGCCAGGAGATAGTTTCTACAAGGAAAAAACACCAATGAGGGCGGGCGGGAGGGATCCTCGCCCGTCAACAGTCGAACATGCCCCCTATAGGTATTGCTAGAAAAAATCATGATTTCTCTCGTATATGAGTAGGTAGAAACCACGAAGTCACTGCAATACGTCTAGGAAGACATGCCGGCTAGGCGTGAATGTTAGCACTGTCCCGGAACGCCTACCTGTGTAGATATTACTTTATTTCTGTCTCCTGCTGGTCTGGTAGCTTTCCCGCGAATTCGTCTGCTTGGCGCGAGAGGTTAAGAGACATGCACACCGCGAATTACACATATTACACACATAAAAGAGACACTTATGAGCTAAAGCACAACACTTACCACATCTGCTATGTAGGAACGCAGTCTTGAAGCGTCGAAACAGCTCGATTATAGCTAAAATACACTTAAAATGCACAAATATGAACCACTAGCCATGTTGGATGACGTCAACTCACACATGTCCATTGCCAACTTCTGAATGTTGAAGACGGGTCTGTTCACATGGATAGTTGGCGTTGTTATCTCTGGCTCCTGAGGCGGTTCACGTCCTGTGAATATTGCGATACGTACGTGCTGTTTGTTACCGTAATCGATGTTGGGAAGGTTTTAGCAATGCAGGAAAGGTGTTAACATTTTGAATGTACACTGAGAATTCCAAAATCTAAAATAATAAAGGTATCTTTTAGGAAATTTAACGATATAATTAGAGTTTCGATTGAATTTTACGTGTAAATGTATGTGTTCTTACACGAAATGATTTAGTAATTATCACTTCTGTAAAAATGTTTTAAATATTTAAAGTGCTCTACGCAACAGTAATTTCAGATATTAAGTTGATTCTTCGTTAGGGGCTTACTACCGAGCTACTTTTAAAGTATATACATTTTAATTATTTGCAATAATCTTGTAGCATTTCCTCAAAAATATAGGCAGAACATTAATGGTATTGCTGTATAAGTATAAGTCTTAAATAACTCTAACTTGAAGCTGATTTTCTTATAATTTAGAAATTTATTTTTATTCTTATATATGGAAATGTAATACTAACGTGGTCCTCTGCACATGTTGAAACAGGTTATATCAAGAGGGTTTTGTTTGTGACGTATTAAACTGCATTGAAATTCACAATCTGACCTCAATCTTCAAGTAGACAACCAGTTTTAAAACATTTGACTATCACCTATTGTACTTTATATGCATATTTCCTTCTGGTTATTCATATTTTAGCTCTTGTACATGCAAATAGAACGTAATGTCAAAGACAGTCATCCAGACATGCAGTTTTAAGACATTTGACTATCACTAAAAGTACTCCCATATATCCTCGTAGTTATTGATTTTTATTTTCTTTATTAATCTCGTTATTTATTATTATACTATAAGTATAAGTGTTACATAGCAATGCAAGTTATACAAAGACTGTTATATAACAATACAACTTACACAACGACTGTTATATAACAATACAACTTATACTAGACCTTTATTGTCTCGTACTTACACACGTTTTGTTTGTTAAGGAGTTGCTGGTTCGTTTCTAATGTATTTTAATGTTAATTATAACTTCTCGGAGCGGTTATATAGTATGTTTTGTTTGTTAAGGAGTTGCTGGTTCGTTTCTAATGTATTTTAATGTTAGTTACAGCTTCTCGGAGCGGTTATATAGCACATTTTGTTTGTTAAGGAGTTGCTGGTTCGTTTCTAATGTATTTTAATGTTAATTACAACTTCTCGGAGCGGTTATATAGCATGTTTTGTTTGTTAAGGAGTTGCTGGTTCGTTTCTAATGTATTTTAATGTTAGTAACAACTTCTCGGAGCGGTTATATAGCACATTTTGTTTGTTAAGGAGTTGCTGGTTCGTTTCTAATGTATTTTAATGTTAGTTACAGCTTTTCGGAGCGGTTATATAGCACATTTTGTTTGTTAAGGAGTTGCTGGTTCGTTTCTAATGTATTTTAATGTTAATTACACCTTCTCGGAGCGGTTATATAGCACATTTTGTTTGTTAAGGAGTTGCTGGTTCGTTTCTAATGTATTTTAATGTTAGTTACAGCTTCTCGGAGCGGTTATATAGCACATTTTGTTTGTTAAGGAGTTGCTGGTTCGTTTCTAATGTATTTTAATGTTAGTTACAGCTTCTCGGAGCGGTTATATAGCACATTTTGTTTGTTAAGGAGTTGCTGGTTCGTTTCTAATGTATTTTAATGTTAGTTACAGCTTCTCGGAGCGGTTATATAGCACATTTTGTTTGTTAAGGAGTTGCTGGTTCGTTTCTAATGTATTTTAATGTTAGTTACAACTTCTCGGAGCGGTTATATAGCACATTTTGTTTGTTAAGGAGTTGCTGGTTCGTTTCTAATGTATTTTAATGTTAATTACAGCTTCTAGGAGCGGTTATATAGCACATTTTGTTTGTTAAGGAGTTGCTGGTTCGTTTCTAATGTATTTTATATAAGTATAAGTATTATTATATATAGTAGTTGTATTGTTATATAAGTATAAGTATTATTATATATAGTAGTAGTGTTATATAATAGTAGTAGTGTTATATAATAGTAGTAGTGTTATATAATAGTAGTAGTGTTATATAATAGTAGTAATGTTATATAATAGTAGTAATGTTATATAATAGTAGTAATGTTATATAATAGTAGTAGTGTTATATAATAGTAGTAATGTTATATAATAGTAGTAGTGTTATATAATAGTAGTAATGTTATATAATAGTAGTAATGTTATATAATAGTAGTAATGTTATATAATAGTAGTAGTGTTATATAATAGTAGTAATGTTATATAATAGTAGTAATGTTATATAATAGTAGTAATGTTATATAATAGTAGTAGTGTTATATAATAGTAGTAATGTTATATAATAGTAGTAATGTTATATAATAGTAGTAATGTTATATAATAGTAGTAATGTTATATAATAGTAGTAGTGTTATATAATAGTAGTAATGTTATATAATAGTAGTAAAGTTATATAATAGTAGTAATGTTATATAATAGTAGTAATGTTATATAATAGTAGTAATGTTATATAATAGTAGTAATGTTATATAATAGTAGTAATGTTATATAATAGTAGTAGTGTTATATAATAGTAGTAATGTTATATAATAGTAGTAGTGTTATATAATAGTAGTAGTGTTATATAATAGTAGTAATGTTATATAATAGTAGTAATGTTATATAATAGTAGTAGTGTTATATAATAGTAGTAGTGTTATATAATAGTAGTAATGTTATATAATAGTAGTAATGTTATATAATAGTAGTAGTGTTATATAATAGTAGTAATGTTATATAATAGTAGTAATGTTATATAATAGTAGTAATGTTATATAATAGTAGTAGTGTTATATAATAGTAGTAATGTTATATAATAGTAGTAGTGTTATATAATAGTAGTAATGTTATATAATAGTAGTAGTGTTATATAATAGTAGTAATGTTATATAATAGTAGTAATGTTATATAATAGTAGTAGTGTTATATAATAGTAGTAATGTTATATAATAGTAGTAATGTTATATAATAGTAGTAATGTTATATAATAGTAGTAATGTTATATAATAGTAGTAGTGTTATATAATAGTAGTAGTGTTATATAATAGTAGTAATGTTATATAATAGTAGTAGTGTTATATAATAGTAGTAATGTTATATAATAGTAGTAATGTTATATAATAGTAGTAGTGTTATATAATAGTAGTAATGTTATATAATAGTAGTAATGTTATATAATAGTAGTAATGTTATATAATAGTAGTAATGTTATATAATAGTAGTAGTGTTATATAATAGTAGTAGTGTTATATAATAGTAGTAATGTTATATAATAGTAGTAATGTTATATAATAGTAGTAATGTTATATAATAGTAGTAATGTTATATAATAGTAGTAATGTTATATAATAGTAGTAATGTTATATAATAGTAGTAATGTTATATAATAGTAGTAATGTTATATAATAGTAGTAATGTTATATAATAGTAGTAATGTTATATAATAGTAGTAATTTTACATATAGTAGTAGTATTATTATATAAGTATAAGTATTATAATAAGTAAGGACGGCTTCACTCAGTAGGACGGAGGTATCGTTACAAACGAACACATCCAGAGTTGGATGTGCAGACGGAGCCTGATCGAGATATCGAACGACAGGTCAGCCTAGCAGACGACGCCGCGGGATGACAAAGGTAAAGTTGTCCGAGGTAAGGCTATTTAGTATCTCGGAACTGTGTTGGCAATAAAAGAGGGCAGTGCGCATGCGCCAGGAGATAGTTTCTACAAGGAAAAAACACCAATGAGGGCGGGCGGGAGGGATCCTCGCCCGTCAACAGTCGAACATGCCCCCTATAGGTATTGCTAGAAAAAATCATGATTTCTCTCGTATATGAGTAGGTAGAAACCACGAAGTCACTGCAATACGTCTAGGAAGACATGCCGGCTAGGCGTGAATGTTAGCACTGTCCCGGAACGCCTACCTGTGTAGATATTACTTTATTTCTGTCTCCTGCTGGTCTGGTAGCTTTCCCGCGAATTCGTCTGCTTGGCGCGAGAGGTTAAGAGACATGCACACCGCGAATTACACATATTACACACATAAAAGAGACACTTATGAGCTAAAGCACAACACTTACCACATCTGCTATGTAGGAACGCAGTCTTGAAGCGTCGAAACAGCTCGATTATAGCTAAAATACACTTAAAATGCACAAATATGAACCACTAGCCATGTTGGATGACGTCAACTCACACATGTCCATTGCCAACTTCTGAATGTTGAAGACGGGTCTGTTCACATGGATAGTTGGCGTTGTTATCTCTGGCTCCTGAGGCGGTTCACGTCCTGTGAATATTGCGATACGTACGTGCTGTTTGTTACCGTAATCGATGTTGGGAAGGTTTTAGCAATGCAGGAAAGGTGTTAACATTTTGAATGTACACTGAGAATTCCAAAATCTAAAATAATAAAGGTATCTTTTAGGAAATTTAACGATATAATTAGAGTTTCGATTGAATTTTACGTGTAAATGTATGTGTTCTTACACGAAATGATTTAGTAATTATCACTTCTGTAAAAATGTTTTAAATATTTAAAGTGCTCTACGCAACAGTAATTTCAGATATTAAGTTGATTCTTCGTTAGGGGCTTACTACCGAGCTACTTTTAAAGTATATACATTTTAATTATTTGCAATAATCTTGTAGCATTTCCTCAAAAATATAGGCAGAACATTAATGGTATTGCTGTATAAGTATAAGTCTTAAATAACTCTAACTTGAAGCTGATTTTCTTATAATTTAGAAATTTATTTTTATTCTTATATATGGAAATGTAATACTAACGTGGTCCTCTGCACATGTTGAAACAGGTTATATCAAGAGGGTTTTGTTTGTGACGTATTAAACTGCATTGAAATTCACAATCTGACCTCAATCTTCAAGTAGACAACCAGTTTTAAAACATTTGACTATCACCTATTGTACTTTATATGCATATTTCCTTCTGGTTATTCATATTTTAGCTCTTGTACATGCAAATAGAACGTAATGTCAAAGACAGTCATCCAGACATGCAGTTTTAAGACATTTGACTATCACTAAAAGTACTCCCATATATCCTCGTAGTTATTGATTTTTATTTTCTTTATTAATCTCGTTATTTATTATTATACTATAAGTATAAGTGTTACATAGCAATGCAAGTTATACAAAGACTGTTATATAACAATACAACTTACACAACGACTGTTATATAACAATACAACTTATACTAGACCTTTATTGTCTCGTACTTACACACGTTTTGTTTGTTAAGGAGTTGCTGGTTCGTTTCTAATGTATTTTAATGTTAATTATAACTTCTCGGAGCGGTTATATAGTATGTTTTGTTTGTTAAGGAGTTGCTGGTTCGTTTCTAATGTATTTTAATGTTAGTTACAGCTTCTCGGAGCGGTTATATAGCACATTTTGTTTGTTAAGGAGTTGCTGGTTCGTTTCTAATGTATTTTAATGTTAATTACAACTTCTCGGAGCGGTTATATAGCATGTTTTGTTTGTTAAGGAGTTGCTGGTTCGTTTCTAATGTATTTTAATGTTAGTAACAACTTCTCGGAGCGGTTATATAGCACATTTTGTTTGTTAAGGAGTTGCTGGTTCGTTTCTAATGTATTTTAATGTTAGTTACAGCTTTTCGGAGCGGTTATATAGCACATTTTGTTTGTTAAGGAGTTGCTGGTTCGTTTCTAATGTATTTTAATGTTAATTACACCTTCTCGGAGCGGTTATATAGCACATTTTGTTTGTTAAGGAGTTGCTGGTTCGTTTCTAATGTATTTTAATGTTAGTTACAGCTTCTCGGAGCGGTTATATAGCACATTTTGTTTGTTAAGGAGTTGCTGGTTCGTTTCTAATGTATTTTAATGTTAGTTACAGCTTCTCGGAGCGGTTATATAGCACATTTTGTTTGTTAAGGAGTTGCTGGTTCGTTTCTAATGTATTTTAATGTTAGTTACAGCTTCTCGGAGCGGTTATATAGCACATTTTGTTTGTTAAGGAGTTGCTGGTTCGTTTCTAATGTATTTTAATGTTAGTTACAACTTCTCGGAGCGGTTATATAGCACATTTTGTTTGTTAAGGAGTTGCTGGTTCGTTTCTAATGTATTTTAATGTTAATTACAGCTTCTAGGAGCGGTTATATAGCACATTTTGTTTGTTAAGGAGTTGCTGGTTCGTTTCTAATGTATTTTATATAAGTATAAGTATTATTATATATAGTAGTTGTATTGTTATATAAGTATAAGTATTATTATATATAGTAGTAGTGTTATATAATAGTAGTAGTGTTATATAATAGTAGTAGTGTTATATAATAGTAGTAGTGTTATATAATAGTAGTAATGTTATATAATAGTAGTAATGTTATATAATAGTAGTAATGTTATATAATAGTAGTAGTGTTATATAATAGTAGTAATGTTATATAATAGTAGTAGTGTTATATAATAGTAGTAATGTTATATAATAGTAGTAATGTTATATAATAGTAGTAATGTTATATAATAGTAGTAGTGTTATATAATAGTAGTAATGTTATATAATAGTAGTAATGTTATATAATAGTAGTAATGTTATATAATAGTAGTAGTGTTATATAATAGTAGTAATGTTATATAATAGTAGTAATGTTATATAATAGTAGTAATGTTATATAATAGTAGTAATGTTATATAATAGTAGTAATGTTATATAATAGTAGTAGTGTTATATAATAGTAGTAATGTTATATAATAGTAGTAGTAATGTTATATAATAGTAGTAATGTTATATAATAGTAGTAATGTTATATAATAGTAGTAATGTTATATAATAGTAGTAATGTTATATAATAGTAGTAATGTTATATAATAGTAGTAATGTTATATAATAGTAGTAGTGTTATATAATAGTAGTAATGTTATATAATAGTAGTAATGTTATATAATAGTAGTAATGTTATATAATAGTAGTAGTGTTATATAATAGTAGTAATGTTATATAATAGTAGTAAAGTTATATAATAGTAGTAATGTTATATAATAGTAGTAATGTTATATAATAGTAGTAATGTTATATAATAGTAGTAATGTTATATAATAGTAGTAATGTTATATAATAGTAGTAGTGTTATATAATAGTAGTAATGTTATATAATAGTAGTAGTGTTATATAATAGTAGTAATGTTATATAATAGTAGTAGTGTTATATAATAGTAGTAATGTTATATAATAGTAGTAGTGTTATATAATAGTAGTAATGTTATATAATAGTAGTAATGTTATATAATAGTAGTAGTGTTATATAATAGTAGTAATGTTATATAATAGTAGTAGTGTTATATAATAGTAGTAGTGTTATATAATAGTAGTAATGTTATATAATAGTAGTAATGTTATATAATAGTAGTAGTGTTATATAATAGTAGTAATGTTATATAATAGTAGTAATGTTATATAATAGTAGTAATGTTATATAATAGTAGTAATGTTATATAATAGTAGTAGTGTTATATAATAGTAGTAATGTTATATAATAGTAGTAGTGTTATATAATAGTAGTAATGTTATATAATAGTAGTAATGTTATATAATAGTAGTAGTGTTATATAATAGTAGTAATGTTATATAATAGTAGTAATGTTATATAATAGTAGTAATGTTATATAATAGTAGTAATGTTATATAATAGTAGTAGTGTTATATAATAGTAGTAGTGTTATATAATAGTAGTAATGTTATATAATAGTAGTAATGTTATATAATAGTAGTAATGTTATATAATAGTAGTAATGTTATATAATAGTAGTAATGTTATATAATAGTAGTAATGTTATATAATAGTAGTAATGTTATATAATAGTAGTAATGTTATATAATAGTAGTAATGTTATATAATAGTAGTAATGTTATATAATAGTAGTAATTTTACATATAGTAGTAGTATTATTATATAAGTATAAGTATTATAATAAGTAAGGACGGCTTCACTCAGTAGGACGGAGGTATCGTTACAAACGAACACATCCAGAGTTGGATGTGCAGACGGAGCCTGATCGAGATATCGAACGACAGGTCAGCCTAGCAGACGACGCCGCGGGATGACAAAGGTAAAGTTGTCCGAGGTAAGGCTATTTAGTATCTCGGAACTGTGTTGGCAATAAAAGAGGGCAGTGCGCATGCGCCAGGAGATAGTTTCTACAAGGAAAAAACACCAATGAGGGCGGGCGGGAGGGATCCTCGCCCGTCAACAGTCGAACATGCCCCCTATAGGTATTGCTAGAAAAAATCATGATTTCTCTCGTATATGAGTAGGTAGAAACCACGAAGTCACTGCAATACGTCTAGGAAGACATGCCGGCTAGGCGTGAATGTTAGCACTGTCCCGGAACGCCTACCTGTGTAGATATTACTTTATTTCTGTCTCCTGCTGGTCTGGTAGCTTTCCCGCGAATTCGTCTGCTTGGCGCGAGAGGTTAAGAGACATGCACACCGCGAATTACACATATTACACACATAAAAGAGACACTTATGAGCTAAAGCACAACACTTACCACATCTGCTATGTAGGAACGCAGTCTTGAAGCGTCGAAACAGCTCGATTATAGCTAAAATACACTTAAAATGCACAAATATGAACCACTAGCCATGTTGGATGACGTCAACTCACACATGTCCATTGCCAACTTCTGAATGTTGAAGACGGGTCTGTTCACATGGATAGTTGGCGTTGTTATCTCTGGCTCCTGAGGCGGTTCACGTCCTGTGAATATTGCGATACGTACGTGCTGTTTGTTACCGTAATCGATGTTGGGAAGGTTTTAGCAATGCAGGAAAGGTGTTAACATTTTGAATGTACACTGAGAATTCCAAAATCTAAAATAATAAAGGTATCTTTTAGGAAATTTAACGATATAATTAGAGTTTCGATTGAATTTTACGTGTAAATGTATGTGTTCTTACACGAAATGATTTAGTAATTATCACTTCTGTAAAAATGTTTTAAATATTTAAAGTGCTCTACGCAACAGTAATTTCAGATATTAAGTTGATTCTTCGTTAGGGGCTTACTACCGAGCTACTTTTAAAGTATATACATTTTAATTATTTGCAATAATCTTGTAGCATTTCCTCAAAAATATAGGCAGAACATTAATGGTATTGCTGTATAAGTATAAGTCTTAAATAACTCTAACTTGAAGCTGATTTTCTTATAATTTAGAAATTTATTTTTATTCTTATATATGGAAATGTAATACTAACGTGGTCCTCTGCACATGTTGAAACAGGTTATATCAAGAGGGTTTTGTTTGTGACGTATTAAACTGCATTGAAATTCACAATCTGACCTCAATCTTCAAGTAGACAACCAGTTTTAAAACATTTGACTATCACCTATTGTACTTTATATGCATATTTCCTTCTGGTTATTCATATTTTAGCTCTTGTACATGCAAATAGAACGTAATGTCAAAGACAGTCATCCAGACATGCAGTTTTAAGACATTTGACTATCACTAAAAGTACTCCCATATATCCTCGTAGTTATTGATTTTTATTTTCTTTATTAATCTCGTTATTTATTATTATACTATAAGTATAAGTGTTACATAGCAATGCAAGTTATACAAAGACTGTTATATAACAATACAACTTACACAACGACTGTTATATAACAATACAACTTATACTAGACCTTTATTGTCTCGTACTTACACACGTTTTGTTTGTTAAGGAGTTGCTGGTTCGTTTCTAATGTATTTTAATGTTAATTATAACTTCTCGGAGCGGTTATATAGTATGTTTTGTTTGTTAAGGAGTTGCTGGTTCGTTTCTAATGTATTTTAATGTTAGTTACAGCTTCTCGGAGCGGTTATATAGCACATTTTGTTTGTTAAGGAGTTGCTGGTTCGTTTCTAATGTATTTTAATGTTAATTACAACTTCTCGGAGCGGTTATATAGCATGTTTTGTTTGTTAAGGAGTTGCTGGTTCGTTTCTAATGTATTTTAATGTTAGTAACAACTTCTCGGAGCGGTTATATAGCACATTTTGTTTGTTAAGGAGTTGCTGGTTCGTTTCTAATGTATTTTAATGTTAGTTACAGCTTTTCGGAGCGGTTATATAGCACATTTTGTTTGTTAAGGAGTTGCTGGTTCGTTTCTAATGTATATTAATGTTAGTAACAACTTCTCGGAGCGGTTATATAGCACATTTTGTTTGTTAAGTAGTTGCTGGTTCGTTTCTAATGTATTTTATATAAGTATAAGTATTATTATATATAGTAGTAGTATTGTTATGTAGTAGTAGTATTGTTATATAGTAGTAGTAATGTTATATAATAGTAGTAATGTTATATAATAGTAGTAATGTTATATAATAGTAGTAATGTTATATAATAGTAGTAATGTTATATAATAGTAGTAATGTTATATAATAGTAGTAATGTTATATAATAGTAGTAATGTTATATAATAGTAGTAGTGTTATATAATAGTAGTATTGTTATGTAGTAGTAGTATTGTTATGTAGTAGTAGTAATGTTATATAATAGTAGTAATGTTATATAATAGTAGTAATGTTATATAATAGTAGTAATGTTATATAGTAGTAGTAATGTTATATAATAGTAGTAATGTTATATAATAGTAGTAGTGTTATATAATAGTAGTAATGTTATATAATAGTAGTAATGTTATATAATAGTAGTAATGTTATATAATAGTAGTAATGTTATATAATAGTAGTAATGTTATATAATAGTAGTAATGTTATATAATAGTAGTAATGTTATATAATAGTAGTAGTGTTATATAATAGTAGTAATGTTATATAATAGTAGTAATGTTATATAATAGTAGTAATGTTATATAATAGTAGTAATGTTATATAATAGTAGTAATGTTATATAATAGTAGTAATGTTATATAATAGTAGTAATGTTATATAATAGTAGTAGTGTTATATAATAGTAGTAATGTTATATAATAGTAGTAATGTTATATAATAGTAGTAGTGTTATATAATAGTAGTAATGTTATATAATAGTAGTAATGTTATATAATAGTAGTAGTGTTATATAATAGTAGTAATGTTATATAATAGTAGTAATGTTATATAATAGTAGTAGTGTTATATAATAGTAGTAATGTTATATAATAGTAGTAATGTTATATAATAGTAGTAATGTTATATAATAGTAGTAATGTTATATAATAGTAGTAATGTTATATAATAGTAGTAGTGTTATATAATAGTAGTAATGTTATATAATAGTAGTAGTGTTATATAATAGTAGTAATGTTATATAATAGTAGTAATGTTATATAATAGTAGTAATGTTATATAATAGTAGTAATGTTATATAATAGTAGTAATGTTATATAATAGTAGTAATGTTATATAATAGTAGTAATGTTATATAATAGTAGTAATGTTATATAATAGTAGTAATGTTATATAATAGTAGTAATGTTATATAATAGTAGTAATGTTATATAATAGTAGTAATGTTATATAATAGTAGTAATGTTATATAATAGTAGTAGTGTTATATAATAGTAGTAATGTTATATAATAGTAGTAATGTTATATAATAGTAGTAATGTTATATAATAGTAGTAATGTTATATAATAGTAGTAATGTTATATAATAGTAGTAATGTTATATAATAGTAGTAGTGTTATATAATAGTAGTAGTGTTATATAATAGTAGTAATGTTATATAATAGTAGTAATGTTATATAATAGTAGTAATGTTATATAATAGTAGTAATGTTATATAATAGTAGTAATGTTATATAATAGTAGTAATGTTATATAATAGTAGTAATGTTATATAATAGTAGTAATGTTATATAATAGTAGTAATGTTATATAATAGTAGTAGTGTTATATAATAGTAGTAATGTTATATAATAGTAGTAATGTTATATAATAGTAGTAGTGTTATATAATAGTAGTAATGTTATATAATAGTAGTAATGTTATATAATAGTAGTAATGTTATATAATAGTAGTAATGTTATATAATAGTAGTAATGTTATATAATAGTAGTAGTGTTATATAATAGTAGTAATGTTATATAATAGTAGTAATGTTATATAATAGTAGTAGTGTTATATAATAGTAGTAATGTTATATAATAGTAGTAGTGTTATATAATAGTAGTAATGTTATATAATAGTAGTAGTGTTATATAATAGTAGTAATGTTATATAATAGTAGTAATGTTATATAATAGTAGTAGTGTTATATAATAGTAGTAATGTTATATAATAGTAGTAATGTTATATAATAGTAGTAATGTTATATAATAGTAGTAATGTTATATAATAGTAGTAATGTTATATAATAGTAGTAGTGTTATATAATAGTAGTAATGTTATATAATAGTAGTAATGTTATATAATAGTAGTAATGTTATATAATAGTAGTAGTGTTATATAATAGTAGTAATGTTATATAATAGTAGTAGTGTTATATAATAGTAGTAATGTTATATAATAGTAGTAGTGTTATATAATAGTAGTAGTGTTATATAATAGTAGTAATGTTATATAATAGTAGTAATTTTACATATAGTAGTAGTATTATTATATAAGTATAAGTATTATAATAAGTAAGGACGGCTTCACTCAGTAGGACGGAGGTATCGTTACAAACGAACACATCCAGAGTTGGATGTGCAGACGGAGCCTGATCGAGATATCGAACGACAGGTCAGCCTAGCAGACGACGCCGCGGGATGACAAAGGTAAAGTTGTCCGAGGTAAGGCTATTTAGTATCTCGGAACTGTGTTGGCAATAAAAGAGGGCAGTGCGCATGCGCCAGGAGATAGTTTCTACAAGGAAAAAACACCAATGAGGGCGGGCGGGAGGGATCCTCGCCCGTCAACAGTCGAACATGCCCCCTATAGGTATTGCTAGAAAAAATCATGATTTCTCTCGTATATGAGTAGGTAGAAACCACGAAGTCACTGCAATACGTCTAGGAAGACATGCCGGCTAGGCGTGAATGTTAGCACTGTCCCGGAACGCCTACCTGTGTAGATATTACTTTATTTCTGTCTCCTGCTGGTCTGGTAGCTTTCCCGCGAATTCGTCTGCTTGGCGCGAGAGGTTAAGAGACATGCACACCGCGAATTACACATATTACACACATAAAAGAGACACTTATGAGCTAAAGCACAACACTTACCACATCTGCTATGTAGGAACGCAGTCTTGAAGCGTCGAAACAGCTCGATTATAGCTAAAATACACTTAAAATGCACAAATATGAACCACTAGCCATGTTGGATGACGTCAACTCACACATGTCCATTGCCAACTTCTGAATGTTGAAGACGGGTCTGTTCACATGGATAGTTGGCGTTGTTATCTCTGGCTCCTGAGGCGGTTCACGTCCTGTGAATATTGCGATACGTACGTGCTGTTTGTTACCGTAATCGATGTTGGGAAGGTTTTAGCAATGCAGGAAAGGTGTTAACATTTTGAATGTACACTGAGAATTCCAAAATCTAAAATAATAAAGGTATCTTTTAGGAAATTTAACGATATAATTAGAGTTTCGATTGAATTTTACGTGTAAATGTATGTGTTCTTACACGAAATGATTTAGTAATTATCACTTCTGTAAAAATGTTTTAAATATTTAAAGTGCTCTACGCAACAGTAATTTCAGATATTAAGTTGATTCTTCGTTAGGGGCTTACTACCGAGCTACTTTTAAAGTATATACATTTTAATTATTTGCAATAATCTTGTAGCATTTCCTCAAAAATATAGGCAGAACATTAATGGTATTGCTGTATAAGTATAAGTCTTAAATAACTCTAACTTGAAGCTGATTTTCTTATAATTTAGAAATTTATTTTTATTCTTATATATGGAAATGTAATACTAACGTGGTCCTCTGCACATGTTGAAACAGGTTATATCAAGAGGGTTTTGTTTGTGACGTATTAAACTGCATTGAAATTCACAATCTGACCTCAATCTTCAAGTAGACAACCAGTTTTAAAACATTTGACTATCACCTATTGTACTTTATATGCATATTTCCTTCTGGTTATTCATATTTTAGCTCTTGTACATGCAAATAGAACGTAATGTCAAAGACAGTCATCCAGACATGCAGTTTTAAGACATTTGACTATCACTAAAAGTACTCCCATATATCCTCGTAGTTATTGATTTTTATTTTCTTTATTAATCTCGTTATTTATTATTATACTATAAGTATAAGTGTTACATAGCAATGCAAGTTATACAAAGACTGTTATATAACAATACAACTTACACAACGACTGTTATATAACAATACAACTTATACTAGACCTTTATTGTCTCGTACTTACACACGTTTTGTTTGTTAAGGAGTTGCTGGTTCGTTTCTAATGTATTTTAATGTTAATTATAACTTCTCGGAGCGGTTATATAGTATGTTTTGTTTGTTAAGGAGTTGCTGGTTCGTTTCTAATGTATTTTAATGTTAGTTACAGCTTCTCGGAGCGGTTATATAGCACATTTTGTTTGTTAAGGAGTTGCTGGTTCGTTTCTAATGTATTTTAATGTTAATTACAACTTCTCGGAGCGGTTATATAGCATGTTTTGTTTGTTAAGGAGTTGCTGGTTCGTTTCTAATGTATTTTAATGTTAGTAACAACTTCTCGGAGCGGTTATATAGCACATTTTGTTTGTTAAGGAGTTGCTGGTTCGTTTCTAATGTATTTTAATGTTAGTTACAGCTTTTCGGAGCGGTTATATAGCACATTTTGTTTGTTAAGGAGTTGCTGGTTCGTTTCTAATGTATTTTAATGTTAATTACACCTTCTCGGAGCGGTTATATAGCACATTTTGTTTGTTAAGGAGTTGCTGGTTCGTTTCTAATGTATTTTAATGTTAGTTACAGCTTCTCGGAGCGGTTATATAGCACATTTTGTTTGTTAAGGAGTTGCTGGTTCGTTTCTAATGTATTTTAATGTTAGTTACAGCTTCTCGGAGCGGTTATATAGCACATTTTGTTTGTTAAGGAGTTGCTGGTTCGTTTCTAATGTATTTTAATGTTAGTTACAGCTTCTCGGAGCGGTTATATAGCACATTTTGTTTGTTAAGGAGTTGCTGGTTCGTTTCTAATGTATTTTAATGTTAGTTACAACTTCTCGGAGCGGTTATATAGCACATTTTGTTTGTTAAGGAGTTGCTGGTTCGTTTCTAATGTATTTTAATGTTAATTACAGCTTCTAGGAGCGGTTATATAGCACATTTTGTTTGTTAAGGAGTTGCTGGTTCGTTTCTAATGTATTTTATATAAGTATAAGTATTATTATATATAGTAGTTGTATTGTTATATAAGTATAAGTATTATTATATATAGTAGTAGTGTTATATAATAGTAGTAGTGTTATATAATAGTAGTAGTGTTATATAATAGTAGTAGTGTTATATAATAGTAGTAATGTTATATAATAGTAGTAATGTTATATAATAGTAGTAATGTTATATAATAGTAGTAGTGTTATATAATAGTAGTAATGTTATATAATAGTAGTAGTGTTATATAATAGTAGTAATGTTATATAATAGTAGTAATGTTATATAATAGTAGTAATGTTATATAATAGTAGTAGTGTTATATAATAGTAGTAGTGTTATATAATAGTAGTAATGTTATATAATAGTAGTAATGTTATATAATAGTAGTAATGTTATATAATAGTAGTAGTGTTATATAATAGTAGTAATGTTATATAATAGTAGTAGTGTTATATAATAGTAGTAATGTTATATAATAGTAGTAATGTTATATAATAGTAGTAGTGTTATATAATAGTAGTAATGTTATATAATAGTAGTAATGTTATATAATAGTAGTAATGTTATATAATAGTAGTAATGTTATATAATAGTAGTAGTGTTATATAATAGTAGTAATGTTATATAATAGTAGTAGTGTTATATAATAGTAGTAATGTTATATAATAGTAGTAATGTTATATAATAGTAGTAGTGTTATATAATAGTAGTAATGTTATATAATAGTAGTAATGTTATATAATAGTAGTAATGTTATATAATAGTAGTAATGTTATATAATAGTAGTAATGTTATATAATAGTAGTAGTGTTATATAATAGTAGTAGTGTTATATAATAGTAGTAATGTTATATAATAGTAGTAATGTTATATAATAGTAGTAATGTTATATAATAGTAGTAATGTTATATAATAGTAGTAATGTTATATAATAGTAGTAATGTTATATAATAGTAGTAATGTTATATAATAGTAGTAATGTTATATAATAGTAGTAATGTTATATAATAGTAGTAGTGTTATATAATAGTAGTAATGTTATATAATAGTAGTAATGTTATATAATAGTAGTAATGTTATATAATAGTAGTAATGTTATATATAATAGTAGTAATGTTATATAATAGTAGTAATGTTATATAATAGTAGTAGTGTTATATAATAGTAGTAATGTTATATAATAGTAGTAATGTTATATAATAGTAGTAGTGTTATATAATAGTAGTAATGTTATATAATAGTAGTAGTGTTATATAATAGTAGTAATGTTATATAATAGTAGTAGTGTTATATAATAGTAGTAATGTTATATAATAGTAGTAATGTTATATAATAGTAGTAGTGTTATATAATAGTAGTAATGTTATATAATAGTAGTAATGTTATATAATAGTAGTAATGTTATATAATAGTAGTAATGTTATATAATAGTAGTAATGTTATATAATAGTAGTAGTGTTATATAATAGTAGTAGTGTTATATAATAGTAGTAATGTTATATAATAGTAGTAATGTTATATAATAGTAGTAGTGTTATATAATAGTAGTAATGTTATATAATAGTAGTAATGTTATATAATAGTAGTAATGTTATATAATAGTAGTAATGTTATATAATAGTAGTAATGTTATATAATAGTAGTAATGTTATATAATAGTAGTAATGTTATATAATAGTAGTAATGTTATATAATAGTAGTAATGTTATATAATAGTAGTAATGTTATATAATAGTAGTAATGTTATATAATAGTAGTAATGTTATATAATAGTAGTAATGTTATATAATAGTAGTAATGTTATATAATAGTAGTAATGTTATATAATAGTAGTAATGTTATATAATAGTAGTAATGTTATATAATAGTAGTAATGTTATATAATAGTAGTAGTGTTATATAATAGTAGTAGTGTTATATAATAGTAGTAATGTTATATAATAGTAGTAATGTTATATAATAGTAGTAATGTTATATAATAGTAGTAATGTTATATAATAGTAGTAATGTTATATAATAGTAGTAATGTTATATAATAGTAGTAATGTTATATAATAGTAGTAATGTTATATAATAGTAGTAGTGTTATATAATAGTAGTAATGTTATATAATAGTAGTAGTGTTATATAATAGTAGTAATGTTATATAATAGTAGTAATGTTATATAATAGTAGTAATGTTATATAATAGTAGTAATGTTATATAATAGTAGTAATGTTATATAATAGTAGTAGTGTTATATAATAGTAGTAGTGTTATATAATAGTAGTAATGTTATATAATAGTAGTAATGTTATATAATAGTAGTAATGTTATATAATAGTAGTAATGTTATATAATAGTAGTAATGTTATATAATAGTAGTAATGTTATATAATAGTAGTAATGTTATATAATAGTAGTAATGTTATATAATAGTAGTAATGTTATATAATAGTAGTAATGTTATATAATAGTAGTAATGTTATATAATAGTAGTAATGTTATATAATAGTAGTAATGTTATATAATAGTAGTAATGTTATATAATAGTAGTAATGTTATATAATAGTAGTAATGTTATATAATAGTAGTAATGTTATATAATAGTAGTAGTGTTATATAATAGTAGTAATGTTATATAATAGTAGTAATGTTATATAATAGTAGTAGTGTTATATAATAGTAGTAATGTTATATAATAGTAGTAGTGTTATATAATAGTAGTAATGTTATATAATAGTAGTAATGTTATATAATAGTAGTAATGTTATATAATAGTAGTAATGTTATATAATAGTAGTAATGTTATATAATAGTAGTAATGTTATATAATAGTAGTAATGTTATATAATAGTAGTAATGTTATATAATAGTAGTAATGTTATATAATAGTAGTAATGTTATATAATAGTAGTATTGTTATATAATTAGTAGTAATGTTTATATAATAGTAGTTATATAGTAGTATTATATAGTAATGTTATAATAGTAGTATGTTATATAATAGTAGTAATGTTATATAATAGTAGTAATTGTTTAATATAATAGTAGTAGTGTTTATAATAGTAGTAATGTTATATAATAGTAGTAGTTGTTATATAATAGTTAGTAAGATGTTATATAATAGTAGTAATTTTATATAGTAGTAGTTATTATTATATAAGTATATAGTATTATAATAAGTAAGGACGGCTTCACTCAGTAGGACGGAGGTATCGTTACAAACGAACACATCC